>CAUYPK010144257.1:0-25532 GCA_963574355.1 Loris lydekkerianus
CCTGCTCTTGCAGTTTCAGTCTTACCCGTCATGGGGATACAAACATCAATGGTTTGGTCCCTGTCTTAGGTTGACTGAACGCAGAGTGATCTTACCCGTCTTTGGGTACTGGATAAGATTTTAAAAGCAAAAGCAACCAAAGCAAAAATAGAAAAAGAGGAATACATCAAACTAAAAAGCTTCTATACAGAAAAGAAAATAATCAATAGACCAAAGAGAGAACCTACAGAATGGGAGAAAATATTTGCAGACTATAAATCTGACAAGAGGTTAATATCCAGAATGTATTAGGAACTCAAGCAATTCAATAGAAAAACATTCCAAATAATCCAGTTTCAAAATGGGCAAAAGATACAAATAGAAATTTATTAAAAGAATATGGTCCATAAGTATACAAAAAGTTATCAACGTGACTAATTATCAGGGAAATATAGATCAAAACCACAATGAGCTCTCACCTCTCTCCAATTAGAATAGCTATTGGCATAAAGACAAAAGATAACAAGTGCTGGTAAGGATGTAGACGGAAACAAACCCTTGTGTACTGCTGGTGGACATATAAATTAGTACAACCATTATGAAGAACAGTACCGAGTTTCTCAAAAAACTCAGAATGAGGCTGAGAGTCATGATGCACACCTGTGACCCCAGCTACTTGGCAGGCTGAGGTAGGAGGACCATTTCAGCCTGAGGAGTTCAAGACCAGTCTGGGGAGGATACCATGGCTAAAAAAAATTTGTAATTAAAAATTTTAAACAAGTTAATAATCCAGTAATCTCCTTACTGGGTGTATATCCAAAAGAAATAAAATCAGCTAAAGAGATAGTTACAGTACTATTAGTTAACTATTAGTACAAGTTAATAATCCAGCAACCCCCCTACTGGGTGTATATCCAAAAGAAATAAAATCAGCTAAAGAGATAGTCACAGTGCTATTCACAGTAGTCAAGTGGGAGTCGCCCTACGGGGCCACTGATGAATGGATAAAGGACACGTGATGCACAGAACACACACAATAGAATACTATTCAGCCACAAAAAAGAATGAAATCCTGTTATTTACCGCAACAGGGATGAACCTCCTGGGCACTATGTTAAGTAAAATAAGCCAGACACCAAAAAGATAAGTACTGAATGATCTCCCTCATGTGGAATCTCAAAAAGTTGATCTCATAGATGTAGAGAGTAGAATAGTGGTTACCAAAGGCTGGGGAGGGTAGGGGGGATGGAGTGATGAGGAGAGGTTGGCTAACAGGTACAAAGCTATCGTTATACAGCAGGAATAAGTTCTGGTGTGCTACTGCACAGTATGGTGACCGCAGTTAAAAATAATGTATTGCAAATGTATTTCAAAACAGCTAGAAGCGAAGATTCTGAATGTTCCTACCACAAAAAGTCATAAACATTTGAGGTGCTGGATTTGATAATTACCCTAATTTGATCATTACACAATGTGTACATGTATTGAAACAACACATTCATACTCAGTAATTATAAATAATTATGTGCTAATTAAAATTAAACTAAAAAGCTAAGATACACTGAGAGCTGCTGTCTCATTTTATATTTGTGCACAGTGGACAAGGATATTACGTGTCCATGGCTGGGGCACAGGGAGCAGCACCTTGAGAGGCATGTGGGCTAGGGAAGTCCATATGACCTTCCATGTACGTCCCTACCATTTAAATCACAGCTAAATCATTGAAAATAAAGACATAAAGAAGAATATACTAGGTGAAAACTAAGTCAATTGGAATACTCAGAATCCTCGAGTTGTTTATGTAGCCTCTGCTATCAGAGGGGGGCGGAAACTAGAGGACCCCAAACAAGCTTGTCCCAGGGGCGCGTGCAGTGAATGTAATCCTGAGCAAACCTGCATCTCCTACAGGCTCAAACACAGTCACAGCCTGTGCTGTAAACTGGTGATGACCCCGACTTTTGTCCTTTTAGGCACTGCAAAGGGCATCTTGCATAAAAATTAATGTCAACAACGCTGCTGATGGCAGGGCTAGGTAAACTGGTCAGTGTGGTTCTGAAACTCCTTTATGGATGAGAGGCACAGGCCCAGAGCGCTGACCTAAGGTTGCTGCAGACAAAGGCAAAGTTCCCTGTACAACCACTCTGACCCAATGGAACCTTTACTCATTTTACCCATAAAATTTTTTTCTAATATCTGTGTGCTAATTAATGCACCTTTCAGGGCTGATTTACATGGTGATAAACAAAGCTCAGTCATGATGCTCTGGATAATGAACTTGAGGTTAGGTTCTTTTACACAACCCCTGGAGTACGGGCTCTTGATTAGTAAAATGTGGATATTATCCAGCTTCCCCTAGGTATAAATTAAGGTAATCATAGTTTACACTGCAGTATTTAATACAGATAATATACAGTACTAGGTACTAAATACATTAAAAATATGCTCCTTTGTAATCATTTGTTCTTAACCCTAAAAAGTATAATCGTTTCATTTGGATATATTTGTTCCCTCAGCAAAAAAACAAAATAAAATAAAACCAAAAAAAAAAAAAATTCCAGCTATTATAAAATAACCAATAACCACTGGGTTTCCTTTTTTTTTTCTTTTGCAGTTTTGTTTAGTTGGGGCCAGGTTTGAACCCACCATCTCCAGTATATGGGGCCGGCGCCCTACTCCTTGAGCCACAGGCACCGCCCTGGGCTTCCTTTTAATGGTGACTATAGCCACGTTAAGGAGCTTGAGTACCAATAAAATAGAAAGACTCCTCAATTTTAGTACCACCCCTACTCTCTTGAGCACATGGAGCTTCAGTGGAAGCACGGCATAATTCAAGCAGAGGTTGGCATTACTATCACACTCGGAGTCGTCAGACTTGGGAACAAGAGCATTCTCTTACAATCTCCTCTGCTGCTTCAGTTCACCTTTGATGCTGCACGAATAATACAGCTCGATTCAAACGGGAGCCCTTGGGTACAACTGTCAGCCATTCTCTCTGGTATTCTAGGATGGCTATTTTCCATTTATTATTTTCTGTGGAAAGCAAGCATCTGTCTCTTGGAGTGTCAACAACTTTGATGGTTTAACCTAGCAGGAAAAAAGGGAATGAATTATTCTGGGGAAAATGCTTTCTTTTTTCTCAGAGATACTTTTGAAGAAAGTGGTTGATTTTCTCCAAGGTTTTTCCCTCTAGACAAAATTACTTTCAGGGTTTGGTGAGTTTGAATCAGATATCATCCTCTGTAAGAAAGATATTTTCAGTAAGATAAACTATCTTGCAATTGAACTTTCCATTTCACCAAGCTATCCCTAATTTAAAGGAAGTACATTGAAAAGATCTTTGTACGACTTGACAGTCTGAGTGAGCTGGGGTTAGGGTTAACACGATAGCAGCTTTGGTGGTGAACCACAGTGGTTCAGACCCTAAATTTCCCTTGCTCAAAAGGGAGCAATGTGTCTAATGCAGGTGAACACATTCCTTCCATCTTTCAGCCTCTGTTTTATTACCTTTAAACTGGGGGTGTGAGAGAACCTAAGTCAGGAGGCTAGTGTGAGGAGATGGAGCTTCACACAGTGACTAGTGCGTAATGAACGCGGAACAGCTCAACACATGTGAGCTGTCATATAAAGCAGCAGCTTGGATGAAAGTTGTCTGGAGAATCATTAGGCATTTGATACTTTCTTCCATGTTACAAGTGTTTAATCTAGTAAACCCCTGAGCAACCATGGAAGACATCTGACACTACATTCCTCTCTATCAAGGACAACATGAAAACGAAGTGTCAGCTGAGCACCATCTGTGTGCAAGAAAGCTGTTGTTTGAGTCCATGGGGACAAGAACCCAGCCCAAAGGGACATGGGAGATAAAAAAGGAACATAAAGAGTTCCTAAGGGAGGAAAGAGAGGCCAAGTGCTAAGAAAGGTAAGAACAACATGTTACCTACTGGTACTCAGAGGAGGGGATGAAGCCTCCTGCCTGGGAGTTAAGAGCTGAGAGGCGCTCTGGGGGAGGTGGCAGGTTTGGGGCTCGTGGGGAAGGAGAGAGGGCGGAGAAGTGCCAGCCAAAGTATTTGCGCCAGACACTGTGCTAAGCTCTGTCTTCACGCTGACTCATTTAACCATCTCAGAAACTCACCCAAGCTGATGCTCTTATCCTTATATGGGTAAGGATGAAATTTAGTCACTTGCCCAGGGTCACACAGCTGATAAGGAGCAGAGCCAAGGCTGGAGCTCAGCTTTGTCTGAGTCTGTAGACTTTTTGAAACCCGCATTACATGCAGGATGAAAGGGTGTGTGGCACAGCCTGGCTGGAGCGATGACGCTGCAAAACTTGGTGCGGGGCCAGCCCAGCCCAGACTGCTCCGGGCTCAGGCTAAGCCCTGAGGTTTGGGTCTTTAGGTAGTGGGGAGCCCAGGAAGTTTGGAATGAGGGGTGACTCGGTCAGGACTGAGCACTGCTAAGTTAACTGCAGATTGGAGTGGGGAGGATGCTGGGCTTGGTTCTACAAAGTACTCCAGCCATGAAGCTTCTCTTGGCACCCTTTCCCACGGAAACCAAACCACTCAATCCCAGGTAAGAGAGAGAGATGTATTAATTCTTTCAGGATCCAAAGCTTCTGTTTTCCATATAAGTTTAGTTCCAAATATTTCATTGGCCACAGAAAAAATGGACATGAATGAATCACAAAAATGTCATAATTTCAGGAAATTTCCCACCCTGAAACTCCAAAGAAGTGGTTTTCAAACTTTAACATAGATAAATATGTTTATTTATTATAATGCGCATTCTCAAAGCCCAAGTCCAAACATAGTAACCCAGGAGATCTAGGGATGACACCAGGAGTGCGAGTGTGGGCAGACGCTGTCTAATGATTTGAATGCAAGTGGCCTCCTGGAAAACTGCTAGAAACCCTGACCTAGGGGTCCCCAGCCAGAGAAAGAACCCCTATTGTACAGTATCACAGCTATAGTTTGAAGGCATTCCTTAAAAGTTCGTGTGTTGGAAACTTAGTCCCAGCGCAGCAGTGTTGAGAGGTGGGACCTCTGGGAGGGGATTGGGTTGCGAGGCCTCTGCCCTCTAAGTGCATCGGTGTATTCCTGCGTGAATAGATAATGGATTAGTGGGTAATCGAGGGAGCAGCGAGTCACCTCCAGAGTGCGCCAGTTTGGCCATCTCTTGAGAGCTCCCTTGCCTTGAGACATTCTCCACCCCCTTAGGACTCTGCAGAGAGTCCCCACCAGTAAGATGCGCCCCACTAGATGCAGCCTCTAAACCATGGACATCCCAGCCCCCAGACCTGTAAGAAATAAATGCCTTTTCCTTACAGAGTACCCAGTCATAGGGGTTCAGTCAGAGCAACAGAGAACAAAGGAAGGCACAGCCGCACACTGACAATGACCCCCAAACACAGAATTAGTGCTGTTTCTCCACCCTCCCTACGGCCGCATTGTAGGGTCTTTAAGGCTCCAACCTGTCACTTACTGCTTTCTGAAAAAGTGTGGCAGAGCAGAAGGGGACACAGGGGGGCACTTTTCCTGTTAACCCACAAAGCACTCTGTACACAGGTTCCAGAACTGAATCCAGGGGTTCAATGGGTCCACTGTCACTCATCAGTCAGTGCCCACGTTGGCCACTCTTTATCTGCAAATAGCGTCTGCTCCATCAGCTAATCCATTTTCCCTCCTCAAGCAGCACTTGCAAAATGGTAAACACTATACTGGGGACACTGTGTGGCTCCCTGAGAAGAACGACCTCAAAGGTCACCCAAATGTGAGCCGGCCACTGGGCTCTGTGAACATGGTTAAGAGTGAAAGTGCTCTGGTGGGCAAGGAAAAATCAGACTTGTGACATAACCCAATATCAAAAAGGTGGGCAGAACTGAGAGAATGTTAAAAGACAGCGTGCCCGTGAGAAGGAAAAAGTGACTAGAACAACCAAACCCGGTCCCGAAAGCCCACCTCTATCAAAGAGGGTAGTCGGTGGAAGGACAGAGTAAAATAACAGCCCAGCGTGCAAATGATTTGTGACTCAGAGGCCTCATGCTCTCCCCCAAATACTTCATCTTATGTTCATGGACAAGGTCTAGCAAAGATTAGCTTTTCTCTCTGGGCCTCCAAATCAGTCACATTTGCAAAAGTTATCCGTATTGCTTAGAAAGAGCCTTTCATCTGAACTTGCTAGAGGAAGGTAACTCATAACTACCTGCCTTGAACCCGAATCTCCTAGCATTGACGTGATGGGAACGATGTTACTGAAGCTGGCTTTCCAAAAATTCCACGAGAAATTTCTACTTTAAAAATAATGGCAAGGTTCACAATCAATTTTTTTTAACCTTCTTATATGTTTGCACATTTTTATAATGAGAGATTGGGTAGATGTTGGCCAAAGGCTATATAATGTCACGAGGAATGAGGTCAGGAGAGCTATCATACAACTGGTGACTACAGCTAATAACAACCCACTTTATACTTTAAAAACTGCTAACAGAATGGACTTGAAGTGTTTTCATCATAGGAAAATGGTAAATTTGTGAGGTAATAGATGTTAATTAAATTGATTTAACCATTCAAAAGTAAGTGCGGGTACATAGACGTGGTGGTGTAATGGCATCAGGTAATCAGGGAGATGGGAAGGCAGACACATAGGTAGTTTTAGCTGTTCTAATTCACAAGTTGAGAGATGAGTTTATTATTAATAATATGCCTCATAACTTAACATATACCTAAACACATACTCCTATCTATCAAATATTATATAATACAACTTTACACAGAAAAACCCTGAGATGATCACAAGGTAATTAAATATATTCCGTCTGAATTGCTAATAGGGGCAAAGCAAAATCTCAACTATTTCAAATCACCTTTCTTTGCTTATTCTCCATAGACAGCAAAAAAAGAGATACGGTGATCATGTTCCCTATGGCGTCAATAAGTGGGTTGAAATAAAAACTTTGTGCGTCCTTCCAAAAGGACATACAATTCTCTACAGGTGTTTTTGTTATTGTGAGCTGACAGTCTTTGTTTGTGAGCCAAAAAGAAAAAAATCTATTAAGATTGAGCGCAAAGGAGAGAAATTGTGACTTGGGGAGGGTTTGATGTGGTGTCTGGAGAGCTCCTCTGAGTGACATCTAGGACCTTGGTCCAGGGCTGGGCCAGAGAGTTTTTTTCTTGGTCAGGCCTGATACTGGGAGAAGATGGAGGAAGCAGAGAAGGAAATGGGGTCATCCCTGAATCACATCGATAGTAAACAGAACAAAGACTCGAGTTTGTTTTAAGGAGTAGAATAGTTGCAGAAGCTCAGAAAGAAGCAGCCTTTAGGCAGTTGGCTGGGAAAAGGGGACAGCTCTGAGACCTACTACTGTGATCCAGGAAAGCTGAGCTGCTGAGGTTCCAGGCTCCCCAGGGAGCTTCCCAGGTCCTCCAGTGGCAACGAGGATGCCTTGGAAACTTGGGTTTTGCCAGGCACCAGGGGACAAACCCCTTACCTATGTAGTAGGACTTTTATGACATCTTCCCAATAGTACCTGAAATGCCACCTATCAGGATTCATTTAAAGTAACAGGCATCTAGGCGGTGGTGGTTATCCTGTGAGTTTTTCACTCCCTAGATAACTTTATTTAACCTGACGTTTCCTAACACGTGATGAGGAATGGACATTCACTGCAGGCATCATATGGTCCCTGGATAGAAGCCCAGGAAGGAACAACCCATTCCGAAACTTTCCATTTGACTTGCCCCAAGTTAAATAGCCCTTTCTTCCCAGAAACCAGATAGCGAGAACTTTCTGCCCTGCCCAGCCATGCCAAGTGACCCTTCAATTTCCTCTGCCTCTCTTTTAGTCTTTTTTTCATTCGGGGACAAGGGGGGACTTTATTTATGTAACCATAGAACCTAAGCCTCCCTCTGCCTATTCCCACCCCACTCCTTCCATCCCCTGGGTCTTCTCCCGGACTCCCAGAGTCCTCTTCACTAGACAAGGTGCCTCCACGTCAAAGCTTAATGCCTCTCCTGTCACAGACCAGCGTGGCCCAGATGGCCCTGGAACAGTCTGGTTATGGTCACTTATGTCTGAAAGCCAGGTTTCCTCTCTTTAGTTTTTCCCCAGAGAGCCACAGTTTCCAACTAAGTTTTACATAGAACCAGAATATATGTATAAAATAGAGAATCAGAGCCCGCTGGCTGTAGGAAGTGGGGTGTCTGGAGGGTTGTATCAGAGCAGTGTGAAAACATCAGCTGGAGAAACTCAGGATTAGGAACCGTAAACAGTGAGTGCTTAAAGGCACAGCCAAAGATTAGACCAGGGCAAACTCGCCAGCCAGCTAGAGCAGAAATGGTCTGTTTGTGCCCTTTCCCTGGCTTACTTGTTCAGTATGGAGTTTAAAAGTGTTCCTCTTCCTACAAGAGCGCTTCATGCTGTGTCCAAGGATTGCTTATACCACTATCCAAAAAATAAGAGCCCTTTCCAATCTCAGGTATTCCTGTGAGCCGCGATAATCAGGGCAGACTTCTAATTGTCACTTTTGTTCCCTACAGGGATCTGTGCCAATTATGAGGTTTCTGAGTTCTGGGGAAGGGAGATAGGGCAGCAAGGGCTGAGCCCTAATTGTCTCTTGTCTCTTTTGATGGTTTATCTTCCTCACACTTCAACCATATTTATAAACGTGACACTATAACATGTTACAGTTAGAACATATAGCGATAGTTTAATTAGTAAGACAGGTGTAATATAACCCTGTCTATAAGCGTTTATATATGTGTTGGATGTACAAATTCAGGCACATGTGAAAGAGTTTACCCTCCCCCCCCCCCCAAATCCTAGAAGTATCTAAATGCCAATAACAAAAATACTAAGGGTTGTAGTTTTTATTTTGTTTTTTACTCATAATAGACATAAATAATACTCAGCAACCGTAAAAATATGGCATCTGTTTGAAGATCCAACTTGTCAGAACTTAAAACTCACAGCACACAAGTAACATTAAACTAATCTCAAAAGCTGTCAGATAAAAGAACCCCAAAGCTTTTTATTTTTATCTCCAAATGCCATCATACTGCAAAAGATTTCCTGCAATGGAGCTTACAACAGGGAGACGGGATTAAGAATGCCCAGCCCTTTGAGGAAGATTCTGTATTAAATGCTTTCAAGTCTGATAGTTTATCATTCACAGACAATTCTTCCAAATCTCAGCCCTGCAGATTTTTCTAAGGTATGAACTAACTCCCCACTTCTTCCTGCTGTTGTGTCCTCAACATCTGTCACAGCCTATTGTATTGAATTATTTTTCACGAGATCGTCTCTTTCTGCTAATTTGCCCCCATGGAGCTCCTGTCTGTGGGATCTGGCCAGCAAACATGGGGTTTGCAAAAAGTGTGATGCCTAAACTTTTAAATGTGCATTTGAACTTTGAACCAGACCGAAAGAAATACAAGACTTATGGGATGGGAAATACAACTGTGAAAAATGAGAATTCAGAAAAACTACACACAGAAACATAACCATCTAGGAGTGCATGTGTGTGAGTGTGTGTGAGTTTAGTGACTGTGAGCAACTTGTCACTTACTGGAATCACACTTCCCATCACGCAGTCACACAGGATAGTTTTTGGAAGTCCTTGACTGGAGAATCACAATCTTTATTCCACACAAGAAAGCCAGGCACTTTATTTTCATTTTCATAAACTCGCACACTTATTTTCATTTGTTTTTATTTTAAAACTAAAATTTGAGAAGAATCCAAATATGTGGATTTGTCACGCTTGTGCACTGGCAGCCAGCCAGCCACAGTGTGCCCCATGAAGCTTTTATAAGGCAGTGAAAAAAGAGACATCCCCAATGGTACCACCTCTAAGTCTGAGGTCACTGGTTTCATTAATGTTTCTCCAGTTGCCCAACCTTTTGCTCAATTTTTCTTTCCCTCACCATGTGCAAAAGAACCCTCGCCCTGTACAAGTGCAGCTCCGCCCCATCTGCCGCAGAAGCAATGGTCTGATTTCCTGGGGTCTTTGCACTTGCTCCGTCCCCACTGTTGCACGGTCAGCTGGGCCACTTTCATCTCTCACTGACTGCTGGCATCCACTTACTAGGTCCTTCCTGAGGCCACCTTCTTTTGGCTTCAGCTCATTTTTGTGGGCTTCTGTCACAACCAAGAGTCCTAAGTCATATATGACTGGAAGTCAAGTACATCTGCTGAAGGATCTGCCCAAAGATGATGTCAGCAGGGACCTACATACTCTCCAGACCCACATGGCCCTGAGCTACCCTGGAGGGTCACAGTCAAAGGTGCCTCACCAGGTAGGGAGTGGCCCCATCACGAGGAGGGAGACAATGTTCAATGTTAATTGAAGCCACAAAGGTAGGATGGAGCAAGAAAATGATTTTTTGTCAAGGGGTTTATAGCAGTGGTCATTTTAGGCAAGAACAGAGCACTAGCACATGAGAATTAAGCTCATCATTTCTACTCCTGTGGAAGTGGAATTGGGCTGATTTGGGTTGCTGGAGTTCTTTTTCTGGGCTTTCCCTGGACCAGTGGTCCTCAGTAGAGGGGAGGCTGTATCTCCCAGGGGATATGCAGCAATGTCTGGAGACACTTTCGTTGTGACGTGTGTGTGTGTGTGTGTGTGTCATCCAGTGGACAGAAGCTAGGTCGGGCCACACGTCCCTCAGCACACAGAACACCCGGAGTGGAGCACCTGGCCCCAAACAACTGCATTGCCCCTGAGAAACCAGGCTCAAGGCTCCTCATTTCACCTCCAAACTGGTATTTCCTTAACTTCTTATCTTGTCTCACCATCATAATGTGGCAGAGAGAGGACAGAACTGGGGACAGGTGACAGCAGCACGTGACTCCTCAGAATTACCCGACAATGTGAAGTGAGCGGAGCATGTTATTTCTTTCCCTATTCATTTAAAACATACAAGTAATGCATGAACACGCTCTCCTGGTAAACAATTTAAACATTCCAGATAAAGCCCCCGTAGCAGCCACACTCCCGTGGCTCCCAGAAGCCACCAGGTCAGCTCATTGTCAATTTCAAGCATGTCCTTCTGCAAAGACAAAGACAAACTTCCACTCCCCTCACTGGTTTTATTTCACCGATCTGGTGGGAGTGGAGTCCTTTCTGGTCACTCCATTGTTTTAACTGGCAGGTTGCTAATTACAGATGAAATTGACTATCCTTTTATGTATTTACTATTTATTGCATTTCCCGTGTGAATTGTCTGCCCCTTTCCTTCGCCTTTGTGTTGTGCATGGACGTGTCCCTGTTCTTACTGATTAGTACATAAATATTTCAACATTTGCATTCAGATTGTACGTATGTGCCTTGCAAACGGTTTCTCTTAGTTTCTCTTCCTCACTTATGTTACGTGTTCTGCCCTTTTATAAAGAAGTTTTCAAAATTGATGAAGTCAAATTGGCTGTGTGTTTCCCTCAAAGGTGTTGCTTTTGTTGTTGTTTAAGGTCTTCCCGACTCGGTGATTCTTATGGCTCTCCTCACTCTCACACCCGTTTTCTCAGGACACAGGCCTCCTGCTAGTCCGCCAGCTCCTCCAGTGCTCGTCCCAGGGACCTCCAAGCCCAGCTGTCCCTCAGGGCCTGTACTGGGCCAAGACCCCCCACCAGAAGTTGTCTCTGACTCTCCCCTGACCCCACAGCTATATCTGGCCCTGAGTTCTTTCGATCCTACCCTCAGTGGTCCCTCTCCTCTTCTCTTTCACGCCTGGGTGTCAGTCCTTGATGCTCATTGCCACATTTTCTTCCCATATCCTAAGCCGCCTCTCTACTCATCCTCCAGCCTCTGTTCCATCTCCTGGATCCCACCTTCCACCGTGCTGGCTGCCTGAGGACTTGCTCTAGAACTTGAGTTGGATTCTTTTACTCTCCAACTCTAAAGTCTTTCAGTTGGATAAAGGTCAACTCCTCAACATGACACAAAAGGTTGTTGGGGCTCTGATGCCACCCACCTGCCCAAGCCTGTCTGTGCCACCTCCCTCCTCCCCACCCACCCTGAGCTGTGGTCAGTACTCCCAGCAGACCCTACTTCTGTTGCCCATCCTGCTCTTTCTGCCTAGAAGGTTCCTTCCCCTGGCCACACCCACTCCTCCCCTCGGGGGCAGGTCAGGCCTCAAGCCCAAGGACCCATCCTGTTCTGATAGCTCCCCCACCACAGTCTGAGCTGAGGCCTCTGTGTGCCCGCCCCTATCCCCACCCACAACGTACTATGTGATAATTACACGGCTCCTTGTCTTGCACAGCCTGGATGCATACTTGTAAACTGAATTAGTGATATCATCTCTGATCCAACACTCATGAGTATGATCTCTGTGCACTGCAAAGTGTAAGATATTAGGGGCACCAGCAGAACAGGTGCAGACCCTCTCCTCACAACATGTAGGCGGATCTATTTATAAAGATAAACTAGTTAGAAATTGGCAAAGGCCAAAAGAGAAGTGTATACTACATGTTATGGGGGTTCAAAGCTAGGAGGAATAGTTTTACTGGTGAGGGTGGGGGTGGGTGTGTGACATGTGAGAACTCAGGAGTGCTGGCTTCAGACTGTGGTTGTCTGGGTCAAATCCCAGCTCTGACCCTTACTTACTAGCAAGCCACCTAATCTCTGCAAGCCTCAGATTTTTCATCTCTAAAACAGGAATGTGTGCATGCGTGTGTGTGCTCTGTGTGTGGCGTCACCTCGATAGTACTGACCTCCAAAGGCTGCCTAAAAAGTAAATGCCATAATCCTAGTAACAATCTTGTTGGCTGTTACAAGAGAGGGGGTGGCACTTAAACTGAGAACTTAAACAATAGAAAATGCCTAGATACGTAGAAAGCAAATTTGCGCGTGTTAAATTTTACTCCACAATCCTGCGTCCTTCTTTTCTACCCTTCCCCCCTCATTCTCCCTAAACCCACATATCCTGAATCCCCACTGGCTCTGGCACTCCTCCCTCTGCCTGTAGGTTCCTCTGTAATGTCCTCCCTGGTCTTTGAGACCCATCCTGGGAACCGTGTCGACCTCTCCCCTCTGCAGAGGGGTGAATAGTGTATCCCCACCATTCATACCCACCCGGAACTTCAGAATGTGACCATATTTGGAAATAGAGTCTTAGCAGAGGTGATTCATTAGGGAGCTTGAGATGAAACCATCCTAGATTTAGGGACGACTCTAAACCCAGTGACTGGGGTTCCTATAAAAGAGGAGAGGAGGGCGGCGCCTGTAGCTCAAAGGAGTAGGGCACTGGCCCCATATGCCAGAGGTGGTGGGTTCAAACCCAGCCCCAGCCAAAAAAAAAAAAAAAACCAGGAGAGGACATGGAGACACGGGGACAAGGGCCATGTGAAGATGCAGGCAGGGGGTGCAGGCGGGGGATGCAGGTGGAGGATGCAGGAAGGGGGAGCAGGCAGGGGGTGCAGGCGGGGGATGCAGGAAGAGGGTGCAGGCGAGGGGTGCAGGCGGGGGGGATGCAGGCAGGGGGTGCAGGCGGGGGGTGCAGGTGGGGGCTGCAGGCAGGGGATGTAGGAAGGGGGTGCAGGCGGGGGATGCAGGAAGGGGGTGCCACAAACCAAGAAACATCAAGTGCTAGGGGAAGCAGGAAGTTGATGAGGGGCGGGGCCCTGCCCACAGTTGGAGAGGAGACTTCTGGCTTCCAGAACTGTGAGAATTCCTGTTGTTTTAAGCTACCAAGTTTATAGGAATTTGTTACAGCAGCCCTGGGAAATAAACCTGCCATCCCAGAAAGTAATACACTGGGGAGCTTTTGGAAATGCTCCATTCTGGTCACACCTCTGGACTGCCTGCACGCCCACCTGTGACCTCTGGGATGAACTGCATAGGGCAAGTCTCCTCTGGCAAATGGGGGCCTTCCCCATGGGGCCACTGCTGAGCTCTCCAGACACCCTGTGCTCACCTGGCCAGCTGTGCCCCTGTGCCCAGCCTCCACCCCGCCCTGTATTGGTATCACCTGCTTCTCCCTGAGATTCATAATTCCAACGAGCCGTTTCCACCTGACCAACAGAAGGCTTGCCACAGCCATTCACATTCATTTCTTGAATAAGCAAATATTCCTATTTGTTTCCTCTCAAGTAATGAATCACCTATTATAATGTATAAAATGTAATGTTTACTGTGTAGCAGTAAACAAAGCATCTTTTTGGTAAAGAGAGGCTTTTATTTTTAATGTGAAAATACCAATAGTAGTAAGAGTTGGCTCGGGGACCAGCCTTCCCTCACCCACCTCCTCTCTGCAGATAGGCTGGGTGCTTCTTTTAGGTACTGGACATTGTTATAGCCCCGGCAGCCTTCTAGCTTCCCACTTCCAGCATTAAAATGATCTTTTTCCTTGTCAATTTCCTTCAGCAGAGAGTAAGGCTGTGACATGTCCCATTCTCCTCTGTGCTTGAACCACATTGGGACTCATAAACGCTCATTGAATAATTGGGTGCATGGATAGATGAACAGTCCAGGAGTCAGAGCAGAGTCATCTTTTGAATCTGGACTGAGACTCAGAGCCCCAACACCTGCACACGGCTCATGACATGACTGATTGATAGAAGCAATAGAAAGAATGTTCTTTATTTCTGCTGGATGCATAGCCTCTCAACTTTGTCTCAACACAAAGCGCGCAGCATGTTTTCATAACTACTAGCATGATTGATTTGTGGGGAAACCATTACCAAAAAGAGTCAAGCAATTAGCATGAGTTCACTGTGCCTGTCTGTGTATTAAAAGCCTCAAAGAAAGGCAAAAATACTAGATAGGCTAATTGCGTCCTTTTTAAATGCACAAAGAGCAAAAGTAAAAACACTCCAATTATTTTTTTTTAATAGCATCAGTTATGTTAGGAACACTCCAATGTTATAAGAAAAAGTCTAAACTTTACAGGATAAGCATCTTAGGCCTTTAAGGATTGATTGAGTTTTCTTACTGTCCTTTGATGCTGTTAGAAAATGCTTTATTCACATACACACACACTCTCTCTTTCAAAAGTCTTGTTTCCTTTACATTATTTTCTAATTTTCTAATTAGATAACAATTTATATATGCCCACTATATAGGCATATATAAATTATGATATACCTACTACAATATAATTATATACCTACTCATGACATATATACTATAACACACTTCAAACATAGTGTACTAAAATTAAAAATGTTATGCACATGGCTGTCAGTGTGCTTTGAAAATCTCCAACAGTGGACACACAAGTGTTTGAAAACATAGAAAAAACAAAAGATAAATGTATACATACAATAAGCATCATAAACAATCAATGCATTACAGTCACACTTGAAATATACAAGGTGGGATGATTTAGTTCACAAACTCATCCTAGAAAAAGTGCTACATACATCATCGCTGAACATCACTACCTTTACCCCTTTGGCCACTGTGCACCAATGCCAGTGCCTAGTCCACCCTTCAAAGCACTTTTTCTAGGATGAGTTCATGAATTTAATTGTCATACAACAGCTCCGATGCCATACCAGAAAGAAAGTTCTAAAATCACTTAGAATCTGGCCGTGGGGGCACAGGAGTGGTGTGCTGAGGGGGCCTGGGCTCACGGTGGGCTCCAGGCAGCCCCTTCCACTTGAGGCTCAATCCAGAGGACATCAGGGTGCCCTCCTGATTTCCAAATGCCCCTCACCTTCCCTCCAGGGGGCCCCACTGAAGCTCAACTGGTATAAGACGCTGTTTTAAAATGTACTTCAATGTTTTACGGTTCCTGTACTTTTTATTAGTTGGTTTTATTTTTTGAAAATGACTGAGGCATAAATAAGTCATAAGAATAAGAAATAAATAATAAACACCAACAGCTGAGAGCTTCTTCCTCCTGCCGCCTCTCTGTCTCCAGCCAGGCAGATGCCGTGTCATGGACCAACTCTGACTGTTCCCTGCCATGCCATTCCTCTCCAGCCGGTCCTCAGCCTCTCCTCCCCATCCCCACCTATCATCTCCCTTTCATTCCCACGGCCTCCAGAGCCCAGGCCTTCACTTGCTCTCTTTGCGGCCTGCCCTGCTCCTTCTCCCACTGTGCACCTGCCCGCCAGAGCCTCCCTAGGGCCTTAGGAGTACAGCGTGTCCCATCTCAGCCTGTCACTCAAGGCTCAGCTTTCTTCTCTTAAATTCCAGCCACCCTAAATAAACTACTTCCTCTTGCAAGAGCAGGGCAATGGTTTCCTTCTCCACGCTTGTGTGAGTTGTTTGCTTTGCTTGCGGTATCTTCAACTCTCTTCTTGTTCAAATTCTTCTACTAAATTTAAACATCTCCAGCCATCTCTCTGGGTGAGACCCAAGACATGATAGTTTCTGGCAGCAGCATGCAGCAGGCAGGGAGGGAAGGAAGGAGATTAGGAAGCGCCCCAAAGGAGTCATGGGGGAGGTCAGCTGATCAGAGCTGGGTGCTGTTTTCAGGCTCTGCTCCTGGACTCTGGCTGGTGGGAGCCTGTGAGGACCCATACCCAACTTCCTGACGCAGGCCCAAGGCTGGGACTTGGCCTGGACCGACAGGTAGAAGGTCTGGAAGCCTGGCCATGGTGGACGGAGGGCTGCAGACAGACAGAGAGCCTGCCTCCATCTCCCCTCTTCTTGCACCTCCCTCCAGACAGACAAAGGCAGTGGCTGGTCAACAAACAGCCCTTCTATGAATGCCCACATAGGAGGGGTGTGTGCGTGTGTGTGTGTGCGTGTGTGTGTGAAAATCAAGCATGGTCTCCTTTCCATATACAGTTCACAATCCTCCCCAAGATGGAACATGTTTGCTAGCTCAAAACTAGTGATAAATCTGAAGGAATTTTCATTCTTTTCTTCTAGTAGCTTGGCAACGAGGGCAATTGTTCTGGAACTCTAGCTGGGTTGGGGGTAAGGAGAAGAGTCCTTTACCAAGATGGAATACAGCAGAAGGCTTTGGGGCTGTTGTCAGCTCATTTGTGCTGAGTGCTCCTGGTCAGTTCCCTTGCCTTTGCCTGGACAGGGCAGAGGATGCTGGGTTACATCTATTAATGATCACAATAGTCATGCGGGATGGGGAGTCTAACAAACATAAGAGACTCTTCTGTCCCCTGCTCATGTGACTTTAGGCGCGTTCTTTGACTTCGCTAAGACTCATTTTCTTCTTCTATAAAGCAGTAATAATATTTGCCTCTTTATAGAGTTGTTGAGAGAATTAACTAAAAAGATTCTTCGTAAAGTTAATTAGAAAAATGCCTGGCACAAGTGCTCCATAAATTATAGCTGCTACTGTTAGCATGTTATTATTATGACTATAGTAATTTGGAAGCTTTGTTTATAGCGACCATAACTCAGTATAAAAAGGCATTCCCAGGGTCTCTAGGTGTGATCTTAGTGTCTTTATTTCCCTACACTATGGCGTACTACTTTAATGGGATGAATGACGGTATGTCCATGTCCAAAGGCCCGGGAACTGTGAATGTGAGCTTATTTGGGAAAAGGTTACATATATAATTAAGTCAAAGATCTTGAGATGAAAGGATCATCCTGTGTTATGCAGATGGACCCTACATCCAATGACAAATGTCCTTCTAAGAGACACACAGAGGAGAGAGAGCGAGAAGAGCAGGCAGACCCTGGAGACAGACGTGGGAGTGACTCAGCTACTGGCCAAGCAGCACGTGGAGCCCCCAGAAGCTACAAGAGGCAAGGCACTCATAGTCACCAGGAGCCTTTGGAGGGAGCACAGCTGACACCCTGATCTCAGACTTCTGGCCTCTAGAATTTTGAGAAAATAAATTTCTATTGTTTTAAGCCACCAAGTTTATAGTGATCTGTATGGCAGCCCTAGGGGACTAATCTACTAACAAATACGTTTTGAAAATTATCTGCATTTCTTTTAAAATTCCTTACAGAAGGCAATGAAACAAACAGGAAGTAGCCAAGAGCGATCTCCCACACTGATGGATAAATCTCGGCGTTCACTGAGGTGGACGTCCACTCGTTCACAGCGTTCAATAACAGGAAGCCATTTTCCCCCTTCTGTCACTTAGGAGAAAAGAGAAGTCACAGAGCAAGTGACAGATGCTGTTGTCATGTTTTCATGGCAATGAAGACAACCAGGTGGAGAGAGGAGAGGGTGGGTGCAAAGCACTGGGGCTGCCCAGGTAACGTGTAGGGGACGATCACAGTGCAGCCATGGTGCTGAGGACACAAACACACATCGGAGACATATGCAACAAGCAAGCCTTGTAGAGAGGTGTATAAAGAGAATTAGGGGAAGAAGAAAAAGGAAAAGAACGATTTAAAGCATACACTGAATTATCCAGGAAAAACAGAATCATGGACTCTTAGTGACTTAAGGACCTTAGCTTGCCCTCTAAATAATGGAAACCTCAATCACCTCCACAATCCTCCTGATAGTTACCAGCCTCAGCTTGAATACTTTCCAGAAATGGGGTGTTCCCTATCTCACAAGCCTACATTATCTGAAGGTTTTGGGTAAAATATCTTTCTTAGAGCAAGAGAAAACGTACACACATCTCCCTGCACCATGCACCCACTGGTGCTGGTTCTGATTTTAAAACTGCTCTATAGGGGTTATGGTAGAACACCTATAGTCCCAGCTTCTTGGGAGGCCAAGGTAGGAGGATTGCTCGAGCCCATGAGTTTGAGGCTAGCCTGAGAAACATGGTGAGACCCTCATCTCTTGAAAAAAACAAAACAAAACAGTGTACATAATTATCACATTAGTTCATTCAGTAGATACTGACTAGGCTTGTGCTGTGAGCTGAGCACTGTAACATACAAGGGATCTGGAGACTCAGGAAACTTCTGCTCTCGGGACAAGGCCACTCTCAAGAAGGTGTGGCCCACCAGTAACCTGACAGGTATCTCTGGGATGCCTGACTTCCCTCCACCAGCGTTTCTCATTCTCAGGCCATGTCTAAAACATTACTAATATGAATACCATTAAATAGCATGATAAATAATTATACCGATATCATTTAAGAAAGACCCAAAGTAATCTCAAAAACAATGTCATAGAAACCTATGCAAAAGGGGCACTTTTGAAAAAGTGACAGCAGTTCAAATTCTGTTGTCGTTGTTTATTCCCAATCAATTGCTACACACAGTTCCACCTCTGAATCTATAAAAGACACCCCTGTTCAGGCTCTAGGTTTTCAAAGGCCACAGGGCCCTGCCTCACCCCGAAGGACCCAGGGACACACAGACTCAGAGCCCACATCCCCTCTAGAAATCTGACAGCTTAGAAAGAGAAGAAAACTACAGAAACAGATAACTTATAAAAATTACACAAGGTGAATAAATAAGGTGAGAAAAAAGAGAGAGAGAGAGTGTGCAAGAGCTTGATCTACAGTAAAAGGCACAAAGCTGTGAGCTTAAACAGTAGAAGCCCTGAAACTCGTGAAAAAAAAGAGCTTGCCCTTGAGGTGAAATCTGACACAATTTTGTTGGCCTTTCTGAGGGAACTAGATAAAGTAAAATTTTTTATTTGGTAGTAAGCTATTATAAGTGCTAAAGAAATTTTAGGGATAAAAGAAAATTAATGGAACGCATTAAAAGTATTTTAAATGAGAATGATTAACAGTGTGGTTCTGTGCCAGAACCACAGATCAATGGAACACAGAGAAATTCCAGAAACAAACCTCGATATGTAGAAGACTCTGAGATTAATATAAGTGGCATTTCCAAACATGGAAGAATGGAAGAATTACTCGACACGTGGTTCTGGGACATTTATGAAGGGAAAAATCTTGCTCTCTCTTTTGTCAAAATAAAATCTCAACATTGAAATATGAAAAGGAACCCATGGAAATATTAGTAGAAAATCCAGGCAGGTAGTTACATCCCCGTGAGGGTGAAGGCAGCTCTCCTGCTTCTAACCATAGACTAAAAATTGACACCACAAAATAAACACTTGGGAGCTGTGGCTACAGACTGAAGAAAAAATTCTTTGAATGAAAAATAATCACAAAAAAATCCAAAGGCAAACAAAAATTGGGGGTGGGGAGAATATTGAAGATAAAAGGCAAAACTTGGTATTCTTTACAAATAAATGGTATCTTAAATAATAATTGTTAAGTAGATCCATAGAAAAATGGGCAGAGATCTTGAAGATGTCACACACAAATCAGTAACTATTGAAGGGCAGAAGTCTACACAAAACTGTTTAATCTCGTTAGTATAAAAACAACTTGAAGAAAAAGAATAGCTGGATTTTCTCATTTATCAGCCGGAAAGGTTATTAATAAATGACAAAAATACTGTACTATATTTGTAAAGATACGAGGAAATGCTGAGTTTTGTATATGTTAGTAGAATTGTTAAGTTCACAAAACTACCTGATGGGCAATTTGGCAATAAAAGTCAAAAACTTAAAAAATTTCCTCGAAGCAGTACCCTGAACCCCATAAATGCATCAATGTACAAAGTTATGATTTAATAAAAAATAATTTAAAAAAATTTCTATACACTCAAGTTCTATCTTTACTAAAAAATATATTTTTTTGGAAGGAAATAAGTAAGTCTGCATGTAGAGATTTAGCTGAAAGGGCATAAAAGTCAGAGTTGGTTGACGCAACAGAGTGGGTGCACGCAGAGCACAGTGGTTCTCAAAGTGTGGTCCCCGGACCAGCAGCTCCAGCATCATCTGAACTTGTTAATAAGGCAGATTCTCTGCACCTTCCCAGACCTACTGAGTCAGAAACTCTGCAGAGGGCAGCCCAGCAATCCATGTTCTAACAAACAGGAAGGTTAAGAATCTCAATTCTCTATCTCTCTCTCTCTCTCTCTCTCTCTCTCTCTAGATCGGACACTCAAATTGGGTAGTTTGAAGCATCTTGAACTATTTACAAAAGTATTAACAAGTAAACCACAAGGGATGGCGCAGGAGCCTGAGGCTAGCAGCAGCGGGGCTGCATTACTGCCCCTCGGAGGAATGGTGACAGGAACACCGAGGGAGGTAGTGGGGTGGGGATGACTGCTGGTGGAGTGGTGGGCCCTGTGGGGGTGCTCAGCAAACCCCAATGACTCCCCAGGGGAGCAGCCATGGAATAAATGCCACGGCTTCACTTTCCTTCCTCACTCTGCTCTGCTGCGCCCCTGCTGGACGAATCTGGAAAGCAAGGGAGCTGGCCCATGCAGCCCATCCCAGGTGAGGTGAAAGGGTAGAGGACAGGCTGGGGGGGGGGGGGGGGGTCAAAGGGAAGAGGTGCAGCACACGCAGACGCAGTGGGGGACCGGACTGACGAATGTTCACTGTAAAAAACCGGTACATGATCTCTTTTTCATTTAAAAATACCTATTATACATAGAGTCCCTCCAGATTTGACCACCTCCCTACATGGACCACCTCCTTAAGTTGACCTAATTTTCATAGACCAGACATGTTATCCATACAGCAGGCCTCGTTCCGTATGTTGACCACACCTGTATGCTGACCAGCTTGTCACAGTCCCTTAGCTGGTCAACCTACAAAAGTTCTACTGTATTGGATGGTGCCTGTGGCTCAGTGGGTAGGGCGCTAGCCCCATATACCGAGGGTGGCAGGTTCAAACCCGGCCACGGGCTGGCTAAAACAGCAACAAAAAAAGGTGGGCGTTGTGGCGGGTGCCTGTAGTCCCAGCTACTCAGGAGGCTGAGGCAAGAGAATCGCCTAAGCCCAAGAGTTGGAGGCTGCGATGAGCTGTGATGCCACAGCACTCTACCGAGGGTGACAAAGTGAGACTCTGTCTCAAAAAAAAAAAAAAAAGTTCTACTGTATTTTGTATATATTCATACATATGCAGGAAAAAATGACTTCGGGACACATACTGAAGTATTAACAGTATTAAATTTCAATCTAGAGACAATAGGGAAGGTCTTGTTACTTGCTTCTTTTTGCTTTTCTATATTTTCCAAAAGTTCTACAGTAAACACATGAGAAAAAATTCTAATGCATTTACTTAAACAAAATCATAAATAAAAGAATTCTGAAGAAAGTTGGGAAACTGGTATGTTTGCCCAATATCTTAATTTTTATTTTTTATGAATAGTGATCACTCATACTGGTCAATATTTATTGCCTTTTCCTTTAACAAATTTTTGAAACTATTGTGCCTATAGGAAGAGGGGGTGTAACAAGTCATAATTAGTACTGTTTAGCCAATGTCTCTTTTTTTCTTTTTTTTTTTTTTTGGAGACAGAGTCTTACTATGTCACCCTCTGTAGAGTGCAGTGCTGTCACAGCTCACAGCAACCTCAAACTCTTGGGCTTAAGCAATTCTTTTGTCTCAGCCTCCCAAGTAGCTGGGACTACAAGTGCCTGCCACAACACCCGGCTATTTTTTGTTGTGGTTGTCATTGTTGTTTAGCCGGCCCAGGCCGGGTTCAAGCCCTCCACCTGGGGGTATATGGCTGGCGCTGTAACCACTGTGCTGTGGGCACCAAGTCTAGTCAACATTTCTTGAGTGACTACTATAAACAAAGCACCATGCACAAAGTTATTATCTCAATCAGTGCTCACAGAAAGCTTAAAAGATGGGAGCTTTGTTACTTTCACAGTGTAGATAAGGAAATTAAAACTAAGACACATGAAGCCTCCAGTACCAGCCTACAGTGTCACTCCTCATCAGTGGGGTAGCAAAGACTCAGACCAGAACTAAGGCCACCATTTCTGTGGGTATGAGAGAATGAGATTTTTGAAAAGAATACATCACTTCTATCTTATAAAAGTAAACCTTGTGACAGCAGAAGTCACTGTATAATTTCACGCAGTCATTTATTTCTGTAAGAGCAGGGCAACGACTTTCATATTAGTATCTAATGTCAGCGTCAAAATTATTATTTTAAATAGTCTACAAAGAAAATTTATATGTAACCTATTCATATTTGATATGAATATGAATATGTTAAATATGAATATGTTAAATATAAATTTTATTTTTTTCTTACTTTTAGTAATATAGACAGAGGAACAAATCTGCTGATAAAAAAAATTTATTTTGAGTATTTGGTGGAAACTTTTAGAAAGAATTCATTTTCAACTTATGAAATCTTTGGAATTTACTAAAGATTCTGAATTCAAGCCATTATACCTGAAGCATACTTCCTTCCACAATTTTTAATCTGTCCTTTGTTTGTTTTGCTGAGTGGGACTTTTTATACATCTGCCCTATTGAATGTAAATTCCTTTCAAATAAAGATATATATTTTGTTAGTACTGGTTTCCACTATGCCTAGCACAATGTCCAGGTTGTGAATAAATGTGTATTAGTCAGGATAAGATAAATTCTGCTGTGGTAACAAACAACCCCTCAAATCTCATTGGCCTCACCCAATAAAAGTTTTCTCACTCACACTACATGGGTAATACACCTTGGTAGGGAAGGCTTGCTTTCCAGACACAGATGGTGATGGAAGCTTCAGCTTGGCCCCTGCTTTCCAAATTGGCTTGGCATGGGAAGACAATGTGGTGAATGGCCTCATGAACCTACAAGTAAAACCAATCACTTTTATTCATATTCCATTGACCAGTATAAGCCACATGACCACACCTGACTTCAAGGTGCAGGGAAAGGCCGTGCTACCACATCCCTGGAATTTTTGATGACAATATTAAGAACTGCCACAAAAGGTTTTGGGAATGAATCATAAAGTTATTAATTAGCATTCCTGAAGGCATTTGATAGTGATGGTTTCTTATGTCAGTTTATATTTTTTGAGACTCATCAAGCCAAATATAGAAAAAGATAGCTTTATAGGTTTTTGGAGGTTGCACTTGTATTAATGCTGAAATATCTATTAATTTTATTTCATAACGTGTAGCAAAATTCATATTAATTCTTCCTTTATTTATTAGTTTCATTTTTCCATAGGTGCTAAATTAAGAGAAATAATCCATGATTAGTAATGGCCAATAAGAAAAATGAAGGAAGAGTGTCTTGAAGGCACTCCCTAAATGCGGGCATTTATTGAGGGCCTGGTTCATCCCAGACACCTGGAGGCCCTTGGACTGTGAAGTTCACTAAGGCTTAATGTGCACACAAACCTTTAAGTAGTATAAGGAATGTTTTTTTCTTTATGTACTAGTCTTTCATATATTAGATTTTTGTCTTACGTTTCTTTTATAAATTTATTAGAAATTAATTTAAAAAAACTAGTTATTAATCCTTTTTATGATACATTTCCCCCAATTAAATATTCTTAAGTACTTAAATGAAGCTGCTTATTTTCATCCTGTATGGTGGCCACAGGATTCATTCCAGATTTATTGTTTTAAACGCTCGAATAAGAAAGAGACAAATGAAGTGTAGTTTGTTGCCGGTTCAAGTGGTTTGATCTATGAATAAAAGACGTTTTTGAGACTATGCTGTTTGCGTTCATTTATAAATTCACTACCTGTGAGATTACTGTCCTGGGCATGGAAAGCAGGCAGGCCCCAAGGAGTGCAGTGAGCACGCGGTTTCCACCAAGTCAATTTCATGCACGAGGTGCCCCTCGTTTCCGTGATGAATGCCTGTCAGCGTTTATTACCTTTGAGATGATATAATTATCATATAGAAAGAGCAAAACTACAGTTTTATGCACATTGAATAAAGGAGTACGTACTCAATAAATCTATCAAACAGCGTGTTTTAAATCATACTTCTTGTGTTTTACTATACAAAGCATTCAAAGAACATAATTCTTTTGCCAAAGTAAAATATAAATCCCTACAACATTCTATAGTAATTTTCAATAAACTCAACTTTAATAGCATATAGATTTGTTTTCCCCTATTCACCAGTTCCTCTTTTCATATTGTGTTTTAGCCCCCCAGAAGAAAAGAAAATGTCTTTGAAGTGTTCTAAATGTTTTCTGGTCTTCAAAGTCTCCTTCCCCCCCACCTCCTATTTCTAGATTTCATGGATCCTAGCCCTCTCGGTATATTTTCTATTATTGTTTATTTAAAAAATTTTTATTTCCTTGAGGATTTAAAAAGCTGTTAAACTTGATAGCAGTATACCGCATTTTCATAAGCACATTTACATCTGCGTATAATCTCATGATTTCCAGAACTTTCCTATCTTTTATCTCATTTAATAGACAAGGCTTATTATTTTGAAGGTCTTGTTATAAGTTAGCCAACCCTCTGAGCGCTGTTCTTCAAGGAGAGCGTGAATTTATTTCATGGTTTACAAGCAAAAGGCAGACTCCCCAGTCCCATGAGCCCCAGTCTTGCCCTGTGGTCTTGACCCCTCATAGAAGATCACACCAAATACAGCACTTGGGACTGGGGAACAGTAAGTGAATTCAGTAGAGTTAGCAATGTTCCATTTCTGAGGTTACAGATTTTCTTACACCGATAAATAATTTTAAACAGATAAAAAGATAAACTCTAACATTTCCACAGAACACTGTCCTTTTTTCACTACATAAGAAACATGACTCTGAAAAAATGCATCTTACAATGGACCAATGACTTAGGCTTTAAGAGCAGGGAGACTTCTCTAGCAGAAACACCACAGACTAGCTTAACACATCTGCCTCATGCACTGAAATATAGAGCTTTCTTGAAATTTCCTCCTCCTTTTTTTTTGTGGGGGGTGTGTGTGTGTGA
>CAUYPK010144261.1:0-32018 GCA_963574355.1 Loris lydekkerianus
ATTTATTTATTATAGATAAAAATATGCACCATAGATGTGGCCCAACCCATCACCCTCCCTCCACCCAAACCTCCCCCCTCCCTTCCCCTTCCTTGGTCCTTTGCTCATAGTCTGTAATTGTCTAGCATGTTGATCCCAGATGGACGAAACTTTTGGCTATTTCCAACAAAAACCAAAGCTGCCTACAAAAAACACAAACTTGCAACAATTTGTTATAATCTTATTTATAAAAGTTATACTTTGTATCTGAGTGGCAGCTACCTAGTTGTTCTAAGATTGTGTTCCTGGCAATAAGCAGCCAGCGCAGGGGCCCTGCCCACTGAGACCCACACATCCCAGCTTTGCACAATGGCTGCCTGCTACCAAATTGCTGATTCGCCTAATCAGCCAAGAGGGATTTCTTCTCTATCTGGTCCATGAATAACATCCACAGTGGTCTCAATAATGTATCTGTCTGCTTGACACCTTGAGGGATACAGAACTCACTTACCATTCAGTTCATTTCCAGAGAGATCTATTGCTGTTTGAGTAGAAACAGATTTGCCTGTAGCCATAGGTCCAAATTGTGCTTTGGGGACCATATGGAATAAAGTTAATGTCTATTATTCTACAGTGCAGCCCTTTAATTATTCCACAACTGCAAAAAGAGATGGAGGTAGACAAATGGAACAAGACAGAGTGAGAGCCAGAGAAAGAGCTAGAAAACAGAGAGACAGACAAGGTGGAGAGAGAGAGAGAACATTTACTGTCTCTTTTGCAAGATAGATATTCTCAGTTCTTTTACCTACTGTTAAGCAGTAATGCTTGTAAGGCCTCTGAGAATATGGCACTAGCCCTGACACTGAATGCTTTAAGCCAAATTCCATATAATAAAAGGTCTTTTTCCTACTTCCAGGAAAGAGCTACACACATTGAAAGTAAACCCTTTTCTATCTTCAGAGTAGGCCTTATTTCATCCCAGGAGAAAATGTATGAATTAATGATGCCTTCAGGGGAAAAATCAGATTCATTTCTCAGAACAGTTTAAGTGAGAAACTTTCTTTCCTAGAAGGATTTTGTCTATCATTTTCAGATTCATCATGTGAAAAGTCAGAGAATCACTTGTTTACTTCTTCCATAGAGAATTCTCTGGGAGCTCCAGCAAGGCTCTCATTACCATAGCTGCTATGGCACATACTGGACTGGACTGCTAGAAAAAGAAAGAATATCAGAGGAAGGGAAGGGAAGGGAAGGGAAGGGAAGGGAAGGGAAGGGAAGGGAAGGGAAGGGAAGGGAAGGGAAGGGAAGGGAAGGGAAGGGAAGGGAGGAGAGAGAGAAAGGGAGAGAGAAAGGGGAAAGGAAAAGCAGTAAAGCCTTGGTACTTAGTGCAAAGTCAGTCCTGATTTTTCTCATTATTTGCAAGAAGTCCAGGGCCTAGCCAAGACCCCCCAGGCAGGTCAGGCAGCGCTGAAACCCAGGTCCCCTCACTCAGTCTTCTGCTCTTTTACAAACCCCTGCACGTGGGTGGTAACTCACTGTGGTTTTGATTTACATTTTATTTTACTTCATTGATGGCCAATGAAGTTGAGCATCTTTTCATGTGCATTTTGGTCATTCTTTCACCTTTTTGGTGATTGGTTCATGTCTTTTACCTATTTTTCTAATGGGGTTGTTCCTTATTGGTTTGAAGGACCGTATAATAGATTCTGGACACCGGCCTCTTGTTAGTTATACAGAGTACACATTTCTTCTCTCCATCTGTGGCATAACCATCTATGCTCTTAGCAGTACCTTTAACAGAGCACATGTTTTTCATTTTGATAAGGTTGAAATTATCAATTTCTTCTCTGGTGGTTCCTTATGCATCCTATGAAATCCTTGCCTCCTCCACATTGGTAGATTTTCTCCCACGTTTTCTTATAGACACTTTATAATATTAGCTTTCATATGTAGTTCTAGGTTATATCTCAACTTAATTTCTGCCTATGGCATGAAGTGTGGGTGTTGTTCTTTCTGTCATAATGATGTCCAGATTTTCCAGTATCGTTTGTAGAAAAGTCTAGCTTTTTGCATTGAATTGAATTGATAATTTTTATAAGCATTGGCAATGAGTGTGAGCCCCCTCAATTCTTTTTATTTTTTCTATTCACCTCTTTTGATTCCTGCTTTTTTATAGCCAGAACCAAGGGATTCATACCACATATTCTTAGCTGTTTAGTTACAATAACCAAATATGAGAAACAACTCAAATTATTATTAGCAGGAGAATGAGTAAATAATGGCATATTCATATATTATTAATAGAATACTACTCAATAATAAAAGGAAATTGTTATGTTGTATGTAAATACATGAATAAATCTCAAAAGTATTGGTTTAAGCAAAAGAATCACACATAAAAGAAGGACCATACCGTGTCTTTCCATTTATATGAAATTCTAGAACAGGCAAAACTGAGCTATGGTGGTAGAAGGCAACACAGTGGTTAGTTTCAGGTGGAGACTAGAAAGAGGCATAAGGAACTTTTTGAGGTGTTGGAAATAGTCTATACTTGCTAGACAGTTCTATACTTGCTTGGTGGCATAGGAGCATAAATTTGTCAGTATTCATCCAACTCTGCACTTTGAATCAGTGATATTATTTTACATAAATTACATTTCCTTTTCTTTAGAAAAGAGGAAGAACGAAAGAAAAACATAGGTCACAGGATGTGGAGGGAAGTTCTCAGTAAGTTCTCCCAAGCAAACCATGCCAGTTCCTCAATTCTTCCAACTATTTCACCTGCCACAGGGTTAGAAACATTCTGCCACAAAGGCTATGGCTGTCTCACAAAGACTCCAGCTAAAAAGTTACTTCGAGGAAATATTTAGTTGTTCAAATGCTCCTTACAAGGCAACACTCAGACAACAGTATGTTTCCCCAGAAAGAGAAGCTTATTCCAAAAGAAGTGGTCAAAATGTAGCATTGTGTTTCCGGTTGCCCTTACTCAGAGGAATCAAGAGGCATAAGAGAATCTATGTTGCTTTTTCCACCGCACACCTGGTAACACTGAAGGTCTTCAGGACCTTGGAAGTGTGTGAGTTGGGAAGAACTCTGGCACCATCTACCCAACCTCTCTCCAAACCAGGGTCCCTTCCCCAGTGTTTCTGCTGGATTTGAATGACCTAATTGGCCTGGTGAGCTCAATACTTCACAACCCATTCTTTTACGACAAGCCTTTGTTTTCAGGTTCTTAAATGTTCTTCCTAGTATCGTTCATGTGCTGGTCATTTTTTCACCTTCAGAAGAAGAAAGGACAGCTCTACAGATCTCCTAAAGGGCAGCTCTGCTGCCCATAGGTTCTCCTTAGAGTCCAGGGAGGCCAGCCTATTCAAGGCATCCTTTTTCCTCAGCACCACTTCTTGCCTTATATGTGCTGCAAAAACATTGACCAAATGTAAGAAAAATGCCCTCTTTTATTAAAGAGGAAACTCTGGGTATTCACTACTCTCCTGAGAGTGAAGTCAGCTGTAGAGCCCATGGATAAATGGAGAGTTAGGAAAGGTTGCTTAACTGCAAGATATCAGCCCTTTCAAGGTCCTTCCTCCGTCATAGCTCATTCATGTAGGGAAAGCAGGGTTTCCAGCCTCAAAGATTTCCTTCTAAAGGGCAGCATTCCCTACAAAGAGTCACACATCCAGCTGTTTATTAAAAATGTCTTAACATATGTCAATTTGCTGTTCACAACATACTCTAGGCGTTATCTCCTTTGACCCTTGCCAGGAGCTCATGTGAAAGAGAATGTGTGATTTTTCATGATTAATTGCTATTTCCACCTTTCTTTTTGGAAGATAAATCTCCAGCAGGTGCATGGTTTCCCAGACACCAGATGCAGAGCTGGAACTAAAGGGCAAGTCTTCTTCCTGTAACAGATCTGGTGCTCCTTCTGTGTGCCAGGGCACCTGGCCCTCAGTGTTCAGGTGGAGACAGCAACCTCTGCAAGAGAAGAACGGAAACACGGATCAGTCTCTAGAAAAGGGGAGAGGAGAGGAGTGAATGGGCATCAGAAATGAGGCGACGGGGCTGATGATAGGGTTCTACGTGCACCATAGCTCAGCCAGGCATATCTGTCCTCAAAGAACCGAGCACACCCAGGTGTTCAGAGCATGCTGATAGCTGCAACTATTTCTCCAAGTCTTCCAGATCAGTGGATGAAGCAGTTATGACTCCTCTAGCAGCAACTGAAAGAAATCCCAACTCAGAGTGCCCTGAACAATGATGTCTGGGGGGTACTCTGGATCACACTCAGCTTCATCCAGAGCTCAGCCACTGCCACAGTGAGGTCACTCAATGCCACTTTTCTGTTGTCTCCATACTTAGATTGGTTCTCTCCTTGGAAATTAAGTCAACACTGGTAGCTCCAACATACAGCCTCTCCGGTTCGAGTTCATCAGAGAATAAAAAAGAAAGAAAAAATACATATATACATATAGATTTTTTTTTTTCACCAACATCTCCTACAAAAACCTTGAGTTTTTCTCTGATTAGACCAACGTGGGTCCTGCAGCCATTGTGACCGGTGGTTTGGAGTATAATTATGCTGATTGGGTTGACTCTAGGTCAGAGATCCATCCTTCAAACCAAAAGGAGAAAGAGTGGAGGGTAGAGCCTTAAGCTAAAGTCGTGTGCTGCTACCAGAAGGGTGACGGGATATGAAGGAGGCAATTTTCAAATGCCCACTACGTGGATCTCACTAGAAGGTAATTACTATTAAACCAGGGCCTTTGTTGTGGTCACTTGCATGGCCCCTAGAAAAATACCTGGCACTGAGTAAGAGTTAGGCGAATATTAATATTGATCAAATGAACTCATAAATGAATGAACTGTGAGCTTTGGGAAAATCTGCTAAATATGGCATTACGTGAGTTTGTGTTTGCCTCTCTTCCTTGGTCAGCAAGGAAGTTGGGTCCACAGCTACATCTAACACCAACCTTGTTTATGTCAAAGTCCCCAGTCTGAGAGCCCATTTGACACTTGAATTTAAAGCAGAATTTAAAGGTAGGCTCCAAGATGCAGTCTTTAAAAGTCCCTTACACTCTTTATTCTCCCTTAAAGATGTATATTAAGAGTCTACTTGTGGGGAACAACTTGTTTACAGCATGATGGATGGCTGTACAAACAGCTTGACACAGTGGCCCTGTACAGCACTGCCAATAACCAATAGAGCCCCGGCTGCCTGAATTTCTAAAGCTATTGCTCTCCAGATGTCCCATCTTCACAGACATGAAACATAAAACCACCTCTCTCCTGAAGACAAAGGTTGCCTTACCTGACTTGCTACTTACCAACCTCTCCAAATGTGACTCCCAAAGCAATAGAGTCCTCTATTCATGATGCATGTACAACTCTGGCATTTTAGAGAATATAGGAAACCTCTAAAAATTATTTGTAAAGTTTTGGGGTATCTGTTTATGTTTCTGTAAATTCCATAGTTTCTCATCTGCTTCTCAGAAACCTTCACCAAAAGAAAGTCAAGAATCTCTCCTTTAATAGTTTTCAGAACAGATCCCCTATGACCCCAACAAGGTTTGATGGGCAGCAATTCCAGCACTGTGCCCCCAGTGCATTAAATGGCACTTTTTAAAATGGTTCCAATTGGATAACATGATTTCCTGACGTGATCCAACTTAGAGTCATGTCCAGCCAGGCCTCTGACCCTGACCACCACAATCCCAACTCAGCGAGTGTGTGCCCTGCACATGATGAAGGGCAGTGAGGTGGCAGGGTGCCAGGTCCATCCGGCATGCCCCTACAGGCTGGCATTTCAGAACACTCTCTGTAGCTAGGGCTCTCTTCCCACCTCCCCAGGACAGCTGTCCTCAGGCTGTGCCTTGCGTCATCCACATTTTCTTTTCTCACTCCTCCATTAGGACTTAGAGACACAGAGGAAGTCAGAATGAGAACGACCGGTGCAGACAGACAAAAGAACTGGCATCTCAGGACCAGCCTCCAGGGACCACTTTCTGGAAGTCTCCTGGACTCGGGGATAGGGGATACATATTGTTCTTCTGGTCAGGCCAGCATTAATTTGCCCTTCTGATACCAATATTCCCTGATTTTCTTCTGGCAACCACTGTGGCATAAGGTCTAAAGTTAAAGCCCAATATTATGTGGTGCCTTGACATCTGGCGACACGGGGAGAGCCCTGAATGGCCTAACTGCGTGTTTTTCTTCCCCCTCCATCCCACAGATAAGGTCCCGAGCCAAATGACCCTCCTCGTAAAGGTAACCGGAACGGTTTTTGCTATGGTGTGGATAGTTCCCTACCAGCCTGAAGAATGATTCAAATGGCTCAATCCCATCCTCTTCCCAGAAACTAGGGGTCACCGCACGCTCTTGATTCTCCAAACCTTGCACCCCACAGCCTCTGCTGGTTTAGTCTGCTCCCAGGTACAGCCGCTGTGTCACCCCGGGCAGAGTCCTCAACCCCCAGGCTGTTGAGTATTGGGGACTAAACAACTGCTATTAATTTCATGAGTCCTGTGTCAGCCACTCCATCTCCCTCCCTAGCCAATGAGGTAAACAGGAGGTGATCAAGACCTCGACTCTGCTCTCAGATCTTACGCTTCCAGTGAAACCGACCTCCACCAACCTCACTTCCAGCTTCACGGACACATGACTCAGGCCTGGCCAATTAGAGTAGACATGCTCCCAGCCATGGTGATTGGTTCAGGGGTGAACATGTGACCCAGTTAGAGCCAATGGGGTGCGACGCAGCTTCCAGTGCTGAGAAAGGCCTTCTTTCTTCCCATTTGGACTTAGACCTCGGAGGAGATAGGACCAGGGCAGGAATCTCGTCACGTCTGGGATCTGAGAATTAAGTTGACGTGGAAGAGAGAAGAGAGAAGGTTTGGAGAGATCAGGCCATTTTGGCACCTTATGAGGCACTCAAGCAAGCTGTGCCTGAGGCCAGTAACGTTTGGACTTAACAGTTAAATGAACTATTATATTCCCGGTTTTGTTTAAGACAACTTGATTTTGATTTTTTCCTGCCACTGAGAACTGAAAGAATCATGATTGTATCAACCACAGAGCATTTGCCAAATATCTACCATGTGCTGGGAACCACTGAGGGATATGTGGAGAATTTAGGAGGCATGAAAATGAGTTCAGGCAAGGGTTCAGGCAAGAAAACAAAATCAGAAAAACAAAACAAGAAAACAAAAACCCACAAAGCAAAAAGCTAATGACCAAGTGCCACCTTAAATGGCACAGATGATGGCAAGAGGAAAGTGAGAGGTGGCTCCTCTGTCCATCCATCAGCTATAGAGTAAAATTCCATCTAGAGTGACTCATCCTCTCCTTTCCCTCTAGTGATCCACGTGCATGACCAGAACTTGCCAGCAAGACGATTGGACAAAACTGACCCCTTCCCACCCTACCTGAAGCTCATCTCCTTATTCAATTCACAGGTCTGTTTTATAACTTTCCAGGACACAAAATGTTCTGACACTTGAGTAATAAGTGATATTCACAAGATGTTTTCCCCTTCTCCAGCCAAAGGGTGCTAATGAGAACAGGAGCCATAGGTCCCCTCTTCTCAACCTCTGTCAAACTAGTAAGGCAGCAGCTCTCTCCTCCTTCAAGTTCCCTATCATCATTAGGTCTAAATGCCAACAACATGGAGCTGTGGCAACCTTAGCCCTGCCAACAGCCTAGAAGATTGTCTTTGGGTGTGTCCTTTTCAGTGGAAGCAGAAAGTCAATAAATAGGCCAAGGTTCCCCAAGGGGGTCCACCAGGTAGGACAGCCAGATATCCCTTTAATCACTGACAGTCATCTCCACAGTGGGGTCAGGTGGGAGAAGAGAATGGACCAGTCCCTGGCCATTGACTGAGACTCTAGGTAGGATGTACCCCACAGATGTGTGAGTTCAAATAATTCAGACCTGTTTTGTTCCTTCTTATTTTTAAATATTTTAAATTTACAGAATAGCACAGTGAACATCCATTCATGCTCACTTGAATTCGTCACGTGTTAACGTTTTGCCACATCTGTTTCAGTCTCCTCTCTCGCGCAATGTGTACATGTATATCTATATGCATTTCTTTCCTGAATAATTTTATGATTTCACCCCTAAAACCTTCAGCTTAAGTCTCATAGGGATATTGTACTATATAACAAATTTATTATACCTAAGAAAAATTAACAATAATTCCATGACATTATACAATATCCAGTTCATGTTCAAATGTCTGCAAGTGTAGGTAAACTGGTGCAGGTCTCAGTGGCAGAAAAAAAATCCAAATTATTTTATAATCTATATAATGCATTTAATTTTTATGTCTCTTCAGGCCCTTTTAATTTCCTCTCCAATTTTTGCCATGACATTGAAATCTTGAAGAATTCAGCCGCTTTGTCTTGGAAAATGCCAAGTCTGTCAAATCAAACACTCTGCGTTTGTCTGATTGTTTCCTTCTGGTGCCATTGACCTTGTTCTTCCATCCCCACCCCCTGGGTAATTCCAGTGAACTTGGACTTTTGTCTACACATTTGATTTGATTCAGGATGAGCGAGTTAGACAGTAACACCTCCTATGAGAGTCTGAGCACTTCATCATGCACCGTGTCAGGAACCCCACGGTGCTAGGGTGTCCCTCTACAGATGATGCTAAATTTAATTACTCGACTGAAGTGATGGCCATCAGGTGAATCCACACTTTTTCTTGTAGTCAATACACAGAGTTGTCTCAACTGTCAGCCTGGGTCCTGCCCAGCTTCCGGTGCTGATAATCTTTGGCCTGTAGACTCAGCCTTAGCTGCGAAATGGTGTTTATCAAGCCAAACAGCAACACAGGAGCCTAATCCCAGCAGCCATGATGAGGAAAGGGAGCCGGAAATGGAAAAGAATTCATTTTGTGAACATACTGGTGGGAGCCCAGACCGCAGAATGGCTGCCAGACCAGAGCCTGTGGTCTCAGAGCACCATCTCAGCCACAAGTCCACAACTCAGCCTTCCTTCTGTGCCTGGAGCCCTTCTCTGGTCCCAGAAGAGTGGGCTATAGCCTGAAAAAGGCAACTGCTCCTCTTGAGGGATGGAGGTGGAGTGAAGCAGCCACTGAGACACCCAGAGGTGGCCACAGTCATGGCATATACTGCCTAACATGGGTGTTGGTAGGACTTAGTTATGCTCCTGGGAGAGCCACATTTGTGTACTCCCAGCCACCACTTGGGCACATGTTTATACCCTGAAACTAAATATCTGCCATCCATGGGCTGACAGGGACTGGCACTGCCCAGAGATCCCTGCCCCATCCATCAGTGACTGCCTCTCAGAGCATTTAGAGAACCCCAGGAGATGAAGGGTATAAGCCCTGAGTGCCGAGTGCAGGGCATGTGGCCGGCACTTAGGAAGCAGAGCTACAGGTGTTATTTTGAAAATGATTTTGCTGCAGGGACAACGTTGATGGATTGAAAGGCTCGTTCCTCCCCACCACCTTGGCAATTCTCGGCAGACCCTTCTGCAGTTTGGCTTTGCCTCTGTGTCCATCGGCCTCCCCAGGGTTGGCATTTCTGCAGACTATGTGCTGGATGTGAGGGTTTTAGATCTGCCCCTAGGGGCTCCAGCAAAGTAGGTGGTATTGTAAAATATATTTTAACCACTTCAAAAACTATAATAAAAAAAGAACATATTGCCTGCCTGGGTTACATACTAAATCTTAACACTTCAGAAATGGCCAGTGTGGGAACTAGTGCAGCCATATAAGCTCATTTCGGGGCAAACTTGGAGTCTCTCATCTCTGCATGGGTCTTACCTTGTACCACAAAAAGGTAACAGTGAATGGGAGTGTGTTTAAAATTCTGGTCTCTGCACATGTCCTCACATCAAATACTCAGTTGAGGATGGCAGTCACTGCCCACGGCATGCCCTTGTCACTGTGAAACACTTGGCTGTGCAGCATAGGGATATGAGGATGTCTGTCCCATGCAAACCATGCAGCTGTCCCAGCAGGTTAGCTCTGCACACCAGAGGCAGGTTTCATGTCTCTCCAAAGCTTCTGCGGCTTTGTGCTCACCTAAGATTTGTGGGATGGAAGCGACCATTAGATTTTATTAATGACTCAATTCTGAAAATTTCTAGCCATCTCTCATGCTTGTAGAACTGTTGAATGGAAGAGTATACACTGTGAATGCAAACCCACATCTCAACAAATCCATAGTATTTGTAACTATGCATCTGTGTGAAAACAGAAATGTTTTTCTCTTCGTAGAATCCAAACACTGCACAGAAATAAAGGAGCTGCGGAGAGGAAAATTAAGCAGCATCTCTCAGGCATAATGACATCTTAGCTTGGGGTAAGAGGCAGGCCCTAAGATGTGGGCACAAGTGCTTGGAGCTGATTTGGGAAGTGATATCAAGAAGCCTGGTGGGAGAGTGAGGAAATGAGACAGAAATGAAACATTTCAAGCAGGTGACAACTATGGGCAGGAGACACTCAGTCCCTGCTGGGAAACTACAACCAACAATGTCTCGGATTCACCCCCTCCCCTGACCCACCTGAGGCCAGAGTTTCCATCCACCAACTGGTGTTAATCAGTGGAGAGTCACTCCTGGGAAGCCCAGGAGCTAATTGCTGTGCACATCTGGCCAAGCAGATGACAATGGCCAGTGAAAGCCCTCAGCGAATAGTTACAGGCCATGGCAACTGGCAGCTGAGGGACCAGCGTCCAAGAGATGGTGAATATGACAAGTGTGCTGGGGTGCAGGTGCATGTGGGTGAGGTGTAGACAGTATTCTCCACTATTCTTAGTAACAGCCTGGCACCTTACCTACCTTACCCAGGTTGATCCTTACACCAACTCCCTCAAAAAGGTACTGTTTCAACCCTCATTTTGCAGATGAGGAAACTGAGGTGTGCAGAGGTTAAATAGCTGGTCTGTGATGTCCTTAATAAACTATAGATTCAGCAACTTGGAGCTATTTGACTTCAAAATCTCTGCCCTTAATCACCCTGCCAACAGTCTTATTCATTCTCGTATACAATGCCGACTAATTGGTTACTTCATTTTTCTATCCATGGCAGATTAGAAACAAAGCATGTCAGACAGACAACTGCACATGAGCTGTGTCTCAGCACTCGGGGATGACGGAAGCAGCCTCACTGCAGTACTACCAGCAACCAGTGCTCAACACGAGTAATCATGCAAAGGTTAACCTGTGTTCAGCACCTTCTCTTTTAAAAGGAACACAAGGATGTGACGCAAGGTGGCTTCTGAAAGACTTCTGGCAAGAATCACAAGAGAGATTCGGGTTTGCACATTGGAAGGGTCTATTTCAATGCTCCGGATTATCCATTTCCTGGCAGAGCTGGGCAAATGAGGTGTTCCCTTCCTCATTATCGAAGCTCTAATCCCACTAGATTGGTTTCAGAACTGAACAGGAGAAACGGCTGAAGGGCCGGCCTAGGGGATCCTTTGGGGATTAGCAAAGCCCAGCTCTAGGGGAAGGGCTGAGGCTGCAGGCACTGTTGCAACTGGGCTCCCCAGCTCCCAGAATCGCTGCAGGAGAGGGAAGGCTGGTTTTAGGGATAGGCTGCAAGACCAGATGAACAGAAGACACCTCCTTTTATCTTCAAAGCCCTTTTCAAAAAATGAATTCACAGCCCAGCCTCCTGGGAAGCGCTGCTGCATGGGAGGGCTTGTGCTGGCCAGTTTTGAAAAGTGGAGTGAGGCTCAGGCACCTTCGGGGGCCAGAACTAAGAAGGAAAACATTTCCTCTGAAGCAGGTGCTCTGGTCTGGCCACCCCCACACTTCTAGAGAGTTCTACAACTTTGAAAACCCACCCTTCAAAGGGAATAGGTTGGCAATTCCCTTTAGACACAGCCTTGGAAATAGTATGTATACAATACCACCATTCCTCATCTGATTTCTTGTTCCCACAGGTTGATGGGCATTGGGGTCGGGGGGGAAGAATTCCTACAAGTTGCTCAGTAACAAGTCCTAGTGTGCAGGTCTTCAATGCCTAGTGACTTTCACATAAACAGCACCATAAATCTATCCCACAATTAGCACCTACCTTACGCCTCTCACCTGAACATCAAACAAAATTCACCTGGAAGCCTCCTCCACTCCACCACGGTTTAGCCAACCCCTGTGATCACACACTATAAATGAAGCCAACGCAAAGTGCAGAGAGCACCGTTCATGGAAAGGGCCGAAGCTGACAGTGACCTGGCATCTCCCTCTCATTGGCATCACCATTGTCACCTGCGCTTTCAGACCATCTAAGGGAAGGCTGAGGTCTCACTCCATCAAAATGCAAAACCACCTGCAGGATGTGCTCAGACTCTGTGTTGTGGTGAGGGGATGTGAGGGCATCTAGATTGATGAACGGCATGAGAGAATTCAAGGAAAATAAGGGCAGCGTGGCCAGAGATTCTGGGAGCTTAGCCATTTACTGGGCTCATCCCCAGTTCAGTGTCACTCAAGGACAGACTTGGCATGGGAGGTGGAAAAAGAGTTGTCACTTTGTACTATTAGGGTCCCTGCCAGAGGACTGTACGCCCGTGCTCACGGCAGGGTTATTCACCACAGTCAAAGGGCGGAGCAGCCCAAGTGGCCACTGACAGATGGACGGGCAAACAAATGATGCACAGACATTCAGGGGCATCATTCAGCCTCAGAACAGAAGGGGATTCGACACCTGTGACACCAGGGGGACCCTGAAGGGCCCTGTGCAGTGAAATCCCCCAGTCACAAGAGGACCAGGAGTGTTTGGTGATACTTAGGAGAGATACCTAGAATAGTCAAACTCATGGACACAGAGAGTAGAATAGTGGTTTTCAGGGGTTGGGGGATAGTGAAGGTAGAGTCGGTGTTTAATGGGTCCAGACTTTCAGTTTGGGAAGATGCAAACCTTCTGGAGATGGATGGAGGTGATGGTTACACAACAATATGAATATGACAACCATCATAGAACTGTACACTTAAAAATGGCTAAAATTATCTTTTTTTTTTTTTTTTGAGACAGAGTCTCAAGCTGTTGCCTGGGTATAGAGTGCTATGACATCACAGCTCACAGCAACTTCAAAGTCTTGGGCTTAAGCGATTCTCTTCCCTCAGCCTCCCAAGTAGCTGGGACTACAGGCACCCACCACAACACCCGGCTATTTTTTGTTATTGTTGTTGCAGTTGTCATTGTTTTTAGCTGGCCAGGCTGGGTTCAAACCTGCCGGCCTCCGTGTATGTGGCCAGCGCCCTAACCACTGAGCTATGTGTGCCACCCCAGATAAATATCATACTATGTCTATTTTACCACAATAAAAAAAATCCCTGATGGAAGAGTTTCCCATCTTGATATCTCTACGTCCACCAAGGACCAAAGCACAGCTGTGACTCACGGCATCCTCCGAGCTCCTGGTGTTTCCCAGTCTAAGGACATCCAGCATGGTCTCTTGCAGTTTTTGCATCCTCATTTTCTAGGGCTGACAAAGTGTTATCCCTTGGCAACAGAATTTTTCTAAGTTAGAAGCTCCATGAAGTCAACTTGCTACTGGATGTTAGAAGTTGATGGAAAAAAAAATAGAAAAAAAGAAAGGACCAGCATATGGTATCATGGTACTCCAGCCTTCCTATTTCAAAAATCTGGCAAAGAAACTCCTGCAGGGAATTCAATATAGAAAACTAAAGACTCTGATCTTTCTGTAACAAAAAGATTTTAGACACATATAACATTGTGTTAATCATCTAAGATCGATTTATGTAATTTTTCATAATATGCCAAGAATGAAAAGTTCAAACCAGGAGAGCGACTTAGTGTCTTTGCAGCTGTCTATGCATCAGGAATCCGTCCTTCACTGTAAGGCCGTCACTCATGTCTGTCTGGCAGCGCTGTTTACCTTCTTCCCTGGAAAACTTGCAGGAGCAAAGAGTTACAGTAAAAATCCAGGAACAGGCCCCTTTCAAAAGACACAGAGTGAGATTTCCAAAAGTGCATTTCATGAACTATCTGCACTAGCATCAGTAACGTGCTAATTAAAAATGCAGCTGTGCTGGGAAGCAGACCCTGGGAGTGCAGGCCTAGATCTGCCTTTTATTAAAGAAGGTCCCCGGTGATGCAGGGAGGGCCTGACAGAGGCCAGCAAGTAGATGAGATGAAGCTCAGTTTTGGTCAATAGGGTCTTGTGTCAAAGGCTGCCTGGTGAGGAGCAGAGACCAGGGCCCTGGGCCCTGAGTTCACAGCCCGTCCTGCCTACTCCAGATGCCCCATCTCAGCCACCACACGGCCCCAACATCCCCATTTCCCACATGCTTTGCTTCCCCACCCCTTGGCAACATTGGCTGGCTTTGAGAGGGACAGCTGACCCCTGGTCTCCTGAAAAGCCTCAGGGGACGAGGACAGAGAGAGCCATGGTCAGTCTGGCACTGCAGCCTCAGCATGGTGGGATGCCCTGCCCAGAGCTGGCGTCTAGCCATCCCTTGCTCAGCCAGAGCCCCTACTCTGGGTCTGAACCTCAGAGATAACCCAGTTAAGCCCCTCAGCCTGGAGCGCCAGTTTGCTGGCTTGCTTTCGCTTACTTCTAGTTTGTCTTAGAAGTCCCTCCAGCAAGTCACATAGCCAAACAATCCTTAGAGGTAATGTCTCTGACTGTGGGTCTCTGTAGTAACGGGGGCTTAAAGTTGCTTTTCAGAAACGAGGGGCATCTCTTGTCCAGTCCCAGCTGGTCAAGACCAGCCCTTCAAATGGCCTGCACGAGCGCCTGAGAGGTGACCTTTTGACATCATAGGGCCAAAAGCTTCTCCCTCGGATCACACCAAGGCTGCTCTTCCTGAATGTTCCTTCCCTGAAAAGCGATCACCCCATTTTTTCTTAGCTCCCCCATCACCTTTCCCCACACCTGGGGCCACCTTGCCCCTCTATCCCATCAATATCCCTAAAACCCCATCTTTGGGGAGGCTATTTGAGGATGTTCTCCCACCTCCCTGCTTGGCTGCCTCATGAGTAAAGGCCTTCTCTTTTGCAAAACCCATCATCTCAGGGACTGACTTGCTGTGTGGGCAGAACAAACCTGGCTGGTGACAGGTGCACTGGGGTAGCTGACCAGCATTGGAAATAGATCTTGGTCTTGAGTGTCAGCTTCAGAACACTGCTTGGGGATATGTTGAGAGCTGTGGGCAGGGGACAGCTGAGTCAGGAAAAGTGTCTTCCTGGACTTGCAGTATCAGAAATGGTCCAGGAAAGGCCATCACAGCCTCAAGTTACCAGGATGCCTGTTCTGCCCTTTGGTTGCATTAAGACAGTCTTTTTCACACTTCAGTGATGTATTTACTCATGTAAAAAAAATAACATGTACTTGTTCTTACTTACAAGTACTTATACAGCACTTTCTATGTTCCACACAATCTCCTAGGGCTTTATAAATAGCAGAGCAGATAAAGCCAAGGCTGTCTTCAATTTGTGCCAAGCTGTTTATATAGGACATATATAAGTTAATGGCGAAATAAAGCGCATCAATAAAAACACTGTATTACATGCCAGTTGCTGTCACCTTTCTCTTTGTTGAAAGGAGAGATTGAGAAATGTTTTCTTAGAGGTATGAAAGGAAATAGCACAAAACGGATGCTTTCTCATTGACATAATTGGAACAGACAAGGAACCGTACAGTGAGTAACTTTCTCATTTTGTGGGTCAATGCTATTTAACACACAACACGGCACAATTTATGGCTCCTCTGAGGGAAATGAAGTGCTCATAAATTATTGCTTTTGCACCTACAAGTGCCAGAGGGTAAGTTTGTTTTCTCACAGTTTCGACCTCTTCTTGATAACCCCTCCCGGCTGCTGATTTGCTGAAAAGATCTTATCTTTTCCCTGCAAACTGACATCGGAGCCCTAGTCACAGGATCAGACAATCCCTTGAAGTTGGGTCTAAATACACTGAGTCTTTATGGTTGAATACTTCCAATCGATACACAATCATCAGTTAATACTGATGTAGACCAGCAGAATGGGCATCACCTGAGAACTTCTTACAAATGCAAATTCTCCAAGTCTCCCTAGCCCTACAGAATCAGAAACCACACAATAGGGTCCAGCAAGCTGTGTTTTAATAAGCCCTTCGAATTTGCTAACACTGGCCTAAAAGAAAATAATCACATCTAGTATACACCATAGTAAAAATTTCAATTCCTTGCCATGAGTTAGATTTTAGGGGCTTCTCTGATATCAAAATCCTGGCTCTAGAATCTACTGCCGATGTGGCCTTAGACAAGTCATTGAACCTCCGTACATCTCAGTTCCATGATCTGCACAAATGGGAATGACAGGACCTGATGCATAGGATGTTACCTGGATTAAATGAAATAATGCACACGGAATTCTAACAGGGCATGGAATATGACAAATGAGAGAGAGATTTTTGTCACTAATAGTGCTACTGCTATCATCGTTACTGGTGCAATAGCATTTGATAAAGAATATTTTAAAAGGAAACAGATCGTCTCTGAGTCAAAGATGGACATTCTAAGATAGGAAGAGGTACTCCAACTCAGGGGGATAACCAGAAAAGGGCTATAGGCAGAATTTATCTTGTCCCAAATATGTGATGACCTCCCCAAACTTCACCTCCCACTATTAACTAGGAACGCCCAAAATGTCTAGCCCTGGAACATAGAGAGGATCTTTTCACTAGTCATTTCCACATTTCTTTACAGATTTTTCTTTAACCAAGGGGAGATTGGAAGAGAGTGAATGGGGAGGGACACAGGGCCGCAAGAACGGCTGGCCGGGGCAGGGATGAGGAAGGAAGTGGGCCATTCCCCCACCACACCCTGTCTCCCAGGCCCTCCCCGTCTACAGCCGTCATTCTCTGACTTTCAAATGTGCTGCTCTCATGTCCCTGGATATAAATCCCTCACATCCTCCCACACAGGCTGGAATTTTCCGACCAAATCTGTACTAAAAACGAAAGGAGAGAGAAAAAGAAGCCTAAAGAAATCAAAGAGACATACATAAACCCCAGAAAACCAGCGGTGCTCACCAAGGACTGGGGTTTGATCCTACAATAGCAGCTCAATAAGGCCCTGCTAATTGATTTTCTCCATTAAACTAGAATCAGAGGACTGTCCAAAAAGACATGCCATCAGCCCAGGTGGTCCCGCCCGATGAACAGGATACTGTTTCTATCTCATCTCAGTTTCTCATCCAAACGTACACCTCCTCATCTTCTTCCCACCTGCCCCTTTGCACTAAGTCAACCAAAGGCAAGGGAGGTCAGGACACTCAGCACAGAGGTTACTCGAGCAGATTTGAAGGGTAACACATAGTTCATGTGATGGAGGAGGAAAATAACCACAGCTGAGTACCTACTATGTGCTAGGAACTTTGATTAATCTGTGTAACAAATGACAAGACCCTAATGGAAATAGCTCCTGTGATTGAGCACTCGCTATGTGCCTACCACCATCCTGGGCACCTTGCCTGTCTTATAAACTTAGTTCTCACTACAACTTTGTAAACTGCAAGCTATTATGATGCCCACTTTTCAGATGAGGAATTTTAGACAAAGAAATTAAGGATTGAGGCTTAAGTGAAAATAAATAGCAGAGCCTGGAGTTGAACCTAGGGTCTCTGATGTGAAAATTCAACTCTTGAAAGAGCTGCACTTCCAGGGAGAGACAGCAGTAGTGCCCGGGCACAATGCCCGAGGGTGGACAGCTGGCCAGGGACAGTGGGAAGTGGGTGTTGGCTGGAAGTTCCCTTAGAGGTTGGGAAAATATTATGGTTTGAGGCTGAGGTGATGATTTGCATGAGATAAAGAGAGGGTGGAGTCAGCCCTGGAACCCAGAGCAGGCGCAGAAAGGAAAACTCCATCAGAATTGGGGGGGGGGGGGGGACTGAGAAGTGAGGAAGGTGATCTGCTACGCCAGGAGTCTTAGTTATAAGGAAGAGAAATCATAGCTCTCTTAAGCAAACTAGATTCCTCAGATGGATTTCTTGACATTGGCAGAGAGGACAAAGAACCAATCACAAGAAACACAGGCCAGATCAAGTGCAGTCCAAGCAGAGAAATACACTGTGGTCACACCCAGAGAACCATCTGATTAGGGCGCTGTCCCTGGACACTAAGCTGTTCCCTGTCCCTGACTCTGTTAATATGGCTGAGAATTACCTCTCAGTGTCCCTCACTAGTGTATCAACACCTCCCCCCACCCCCCAGGAAGTGTTGGGGGGATCAGCTTGGCTGAGTCTGGGCCAAGGACATGGGGATTCAGCTTCTAGAGTCTCTGGCTGAATCCTTCCTGCCACCAAGTTTCTCACAAGACAGGCTCCCCTGCCATCTCCCCCCAAACCCACGTTGTGCACAGCAGGGCCAGGGATAACCTGAACACAGATGCCTCTGTGCCTGGTTGGCGGAGATCCTGAAAACCAGCTAACCCAAATATGGGAGATTTTGAACAGCTGGAAAGGTGTCCAAGAGAGAGGGAACCAACATGACTTCTGTTTCACCTGATGTTTTAGCTTTAAAGACATCTGTTCTCAACATCTTTTTCCTGGGGGTCATCTCCAGCCCTGTGAAAAGGCCTCCTTTACTCGGGATGACTCTAAGACCCTGCAGCCTCAGTGCCACCTAGGTGAGAAGGTCCTTGTTACAACTGATGGAGGAGCTGTGGCTGGTGAAGATGGCCAAGTGCTCCTGGAATCCGTGTCTGCCTGGTGACCACAATGAGCACACTGCTCTGAGTGACAGATGCTCGATGAACCGCAATTGGACAGTGTGCTCTAGAAGTGTGCTGACCTCACATTAACAGAGGGGCATGATGACCATGGGATTTTCTTTTCTGTCTGACAACGGCTAGACCAGCATCCAAATTTCTTTGACATGCCTGTGTTAACCTGAAGATCACAGTGTAAATGCTACTGCACTTTGCCAAGTTCACAAAGCTCACCCATGATTGTGGGTTCATCTTTTTGCTTATTTCCAATTTGACATTAGGGGGTCAGAAATTGAATTAAGCTGGATGCTCACGGCACACGTTGGGTGCTTAACGAATATGGCAGATGAAACCAAGGCAAAATGTGCGTATTGTGGGAAAAGAACAATTAATAACATGAACATGAACCTGACAGCTGACTGAGGGTGATGACAAAGGGAAACTTTTAACTGGGAAATTTAATTTCCAAGGAAAAGACCTCCAGAAAATTACGAACTCAATAATTTGATTTAATCATCTGCATTTGAATAGCTCTGCATGAGCAATACACTTAAACATGTATAAAATTAAGATGCTAAAATTAATGGTTAGCTATTATAGAGGTGCTTATAATTACCCAACAGTCCTGCATAATTAAATAGTAATCTCAAACATTGCAGGATGGGGCTCTACGGTGTCAAGAGGGAACATGGAAGATTTACTGGACGTGAAGACTGTGAGTTGTGAGCCCTCTTGTGGCCACAAAGCTCAGTGCTGCCAAGGCCTCACCTCTACCCCTGAGCCTTGGGGGAGTTAACTTGGAAGGCCAAGAGCCCAGCGTGAGGCTGGACCTCTTCTGCAGGCCAGGACCTCTGATTCTAAGAGAATTGTATGCACCCGTCCTTCTCTTCTTCCGGATGCCCTGTGGGACAGCAGAAGCCAAACTCTTCCCCAGTCTCCACGGAGGTATTAGTAATAACTCACCTTTACAAAGTTTAAAGTCACTTTGCTGGACAGTAGCCTTAGATCTGTAAGACAACCATTATAGTCACCCTCTGCAGATGTGGAAACTGAGGCACCAAGGTCTCCAAGGCTCCATCTGATTTTAAATGCTCCTTCCCTGGCGGTCACACCTGTATAAAGTCACATCATCACCTCCCCACTCACACCAGGTCCTGTCAAACACACCAACCTCTTTTATCCTAGTCAAATACTAGCCACATGCTAGTTATATCCCCCCACGCACACACACCAGAACAGAAACTCTAGTGCTGGCGTCCTCAAACTTTTTAAACAGGGGGCCAATTCACTGTCCCTCAGACCGTTGGAGGGCCGGACTACAGTTTGAAAAAAAACAACTATGAACAAATTCCTGTGCACACTGCACATATCTTATTTTGAAGTAAAAAACAAAACAGGAACAAATACAATCACACCGCTTCACGTGGCCCGCAGGCTGCAGTTTGAGGACGCCTGCCCTAGGGGGTCCAAATCAGTCCCATTTCCCGTGTGCCTCTGGACAAAGGTGCCCAGGGCTTGGCTGGCTATGGGCTCTTGCATGTCCTGCTTGGGTTGGCCACAGCCCTTCCCATTCCATGTGCAAAGCTCAACTCTGCCTTGTCCACAGACTCTTCTCTCCCCCGCCATCAGAAACTCACCGAGCAAATTATAAAACAGCTTTGTTCACACACGGCAATATATTAACTGGAGACCATCTGACTCCAGCTCCTGGTATCCCAGCATCTAGAAGAGCGCAGGTACTCAGGGTACACACACAATAGTGCTCAATAAATACTTGTGACATGAGCAGTTGTCCCCGCTCCCTCCCCTACTCCCGGCTGCCTTTTGGGAAACGTGCTGTCACAGTGCTGGAGAACAATCCATCTTCTGAGAAGTAAGGCTGAGAAAATATGAGCCTTACTCATATCCTCACGTGAAGAATGCTTCATATTCTGCTCTGCTTTCTCAGGCTCTTATGATGTCTGGAGAGAGTTTCCCCTCCCCCCCCCCAGTAGAAAATGAATTCTACCACCATGCACACCTGTTGTCCCACTGGCATGTTCTACGATGATCCAAAACCACTCTGGTGAAAATGCCAGAAGATGTGAGCCCTACCCTGACTTGTTCCTGCAGAGGCAATATGACAGGAGTGTCAAATATACTCTATTACCAGCACTGGAATACAGGAACAAGTTTTTGGAAAGCCCTACTGAGGCAATGGCTGCAAGGACACAGAGGCATCTGTGCATCCGAGGATAGGACTAGTCCATTTACACGAGTTGCCATGGCAACCTTACCATCAGATTTGGAGAATCTCACAAACAAGACCACACTAGCGTTAGAGGTTTCATGAGGAAAACAGACAGATTTAGCCTGAGGGGTGCACTTCTTTGGAGGATTTCTCCCATAAAGCCAGTTGCAGGATAAAGACTCCAAAAACTGGTAAGACCAGGAAAACAGTAAAAACCTCCCTAATTTTCAGCCCCCTAATTCAGTCTTTGTGAAAATTAGAAATGGTTTGTTTCTTAACCTTTGCTCCGCCATGCAATTGTTTCAAAAACTATTTCTGAGTAGATGAATAAAGAAATACATTTGTACAAAATTCAATTTTCTTATAAATTGATATTTAGAATAAATACGTGTCATTGTCCCATAAAACCACCTAGGAAACTTAAGTGGCTCTGAAGGTTGGTTGGCCCAATGTGTTGTAATTTATACTTAGAACATCAGCACAGACTTGTGGGAAAACTTGGGGATTTTGACCTTGGATCATATGGCACTAAATACTAAAGTATTTTGCTCATTTGATGCTGGTCATAATAATAAGGCAATATATGATTGAAAATAGATTGGAATAGCTAAAGTGCTAAACTAATACTAATGATTTTTGTTTAATCCCATTTTGCTAGAATTAGAGTCTTCTATTTCTGCTAATTTGGATCTTGTTTGTTTCCATGAATATTAAACATTTTGTCGTCTTGGCCCATTACATCCAGGTCAGGCCAGTGAGAATTATGTGGAATGGATGCATTTGTGCCTACTCACGCTGTGTCCAGGGGAAGCCTGAACCCATCCTGGCACAACCAGCAAAGGCCTGGAACTCTGGGCACTGAGTTTGGTTTAGGGAATGACTTCACCGAACTTGCCTGGTTGAAATGTCCCTTGTCACCTGTTCAGTGCACGTGATCCACAGAAATCCCTCCTTCCTTTGGATAGCCTCCTGGGTATGCATTTTAGGCTTCAGCTTTGGGGCTGCACCAAGATTTGTTGAGACTTTATGTATAAACTCTTATGTGATTTGTGAAAAAGAAGAAAATAGTGTCATTCACAGGAAAGCTGGCACACTGTTTTCTCAGGGATACTTGTGAGTCTTCACAAAGCTCAGCTTTATCATTTCTAATCACGGCTTTGAGAAGCTCTTACTTTGGAGAATGGCAATCTCCCATAACTGGTAACTCTGGAACCAGGTGGATCCCAGTTTCTTGACAGAAATGGCCATACCAAGGGGTTGCATATGGTCTGAGGGGTCTTCACATCCCATCTGGATCAAGATATCACTCATCTCTCCACTCTCCACCTGGTTAGAATGCCAGAGTCTGTGCCCACCAGCTCCTTTTCTGGAAGATGGACGAGGGAATGAAAGTGGGCAGACCACTAGAGAGCAGAAGAAAATCTCTAGCCCCTTCACACCACCCCTCCGTTTCCACACTCATTCTTTCCTTCACCTCTCAATCACTGATTTGAAGAACGTGGTGAACACCTACACAGTGACATGCTCTGGACTGGGCACTGGGCCACCGTGGTGAAGAGAACCCAGACCTGACGTCCCCTCATTCTCCCTTGCCCTCAGCGTTGTTCTTACACACTCTGTTCCTGCCCCAGGACATTTGCACTTACTGTTTCCTCCGCTTAACATACTCTGCCCCTAATTCTTCACAGAATTCATCCCTTCCCTGTCCTTCTGGCCTCAGCTCACAAGTCTCCTTTACAGAGAAGCCTTCCCAGGCCATACTTTCTGAAGAGACATTTCCCCTTTCCACACTCTGCATTTATTTCTCTCACAGCAGATGTGAATTTTTTTTCAACTCTTTGTTTACCTTCTTCTGCACTGGATCCCAGCACCGGGCCCATGATAAGACAAATGGCTTTTAGCACTTAACAATATGCCAGTTGTCCTTTGGGGTGATTTATGTACCCTCTCCCATCTAATCTTCGCTGCTGCCTGTGAGGCTGTACTAACAGAGGCAGAGAGTAGCGATGTAACTCGGTTCCTCTGTGAATAAGAGATGAAGTTGGATTTTGAGCAGAGGAAGTTTGTTGTAGTATGCGGCCTCCTAACCTCTACATGCCACCAGCACCCAAGTTGCCAGTCAGCGTTTTGAATGAGTAAATCAATAAACATGAAAAGAAGTGAATTTTGTGGACCTCAGAGTCTGGGGTAGAAAACAAATGTTAAATAATTATTCGATGTCTGCATAACTACAAAGAAATGTAGCCTACAGCACCACTATCTGACAGAGATCACACCTCGTCCAGGGCATCCGGGAAGACCTAAGGAGTGACATTTACTTACATAACAGTGTAGAGTGTGGACGAGACTTAATGGGGAAAGAGCCACATCCATCACACGATCTGTTGGGGACATTCGAACCACAGCAAGAATCGGACCTCAGTGTTAGAATAGTATCTGACCCAACAAGAAAAGAAAACTATAAACCAATATCACTAATGAATATAGATGCTAAAATACTCAAAAGATCCTAACAAACAGAATCCAACAACACATCAAAGAAATTATACACCATGACCAAGTCTCAATCTCTTTTGATCTTCTGATTTATAAACTTTGAAAAGGTGCTGTTTGTATTTAAGCCTATTTTTTCCTCCAAAATTTCAGAGTTAAATCCCTAAAACTTTTCTCAGGGAGAAGAACATTGCCACCACCCAATTTACTGCCCAAATCTTTCCACAGAATAGAAAGTTCCTGAAGGCACATTTCTCCTACTTCTATCATCTGTTAAAGATGAATTGGGCAGTTACTCTGTGCCAAGGGTATGTTCACTATCAGGAACATGGAGGTCAAGGAGACCTGGTTTCAGCCTGAAGGATTTTGCAATCTAATAGAGTGAGCCACGCAGAGAGCTAAGCCACCTAGAAGGGCGGTGGTGGAGATGCAAAAGAGAAAATAGCTCCCCATGGGGGTTCAGGAATAACTTTAACTTTCCAAGGCACTAAATCGTGAGTGGTTAAAAGATGTTTTTTACAAGGGGAGGATGTTGGTAGCAGGACACGCAAGGAAATCAGTTAAGTCAAGTTCAGAAAGAACTTTGCATGGCTTCATAAGGAATTTGTACTTTATCCTGTAAGAGAAAGGGCTTTTAATGATGGAGTGATATGGTTGGATTAACCATAAGATCGTTCAGGTAGTGGTGGAGATAGTGGGTTCATGGAGTGGGGTGAGAAGTGAATGGATGGGTTGTGTGATATTGGCAAGAATGCTGATTCAAACCGTACAGCCTGATAACTGTGAAAGCAACCTAGGCCTCAGATGAGAATGTGCAATGATTTTTTTAATTGGGGACCTGTAATTTTGTCATTTGGCAAATGACTAGAGACATGTTAGGTTGTCACAAGTGGTGGGGATAATGCTATACTACATCTATTAGGTCAACAATGCTGCTAACTCCCTTAAAAGGCCTCCACAGTGAAGAATAAGCTGGCTCAAATGTCAATACAGCCAAGACTAAGGAACTCTGATGCAGATGGAAAGAAGGGACAGGTTACGAGGGCATTACAGAAGTAGAATCTACTAGACGTGGTGACTGATGGGATGTAATGGGTAAAGGGGGGAATAGTTTAGGGTGACTCTCAGGTTTCTGTTGTGGGTGACTAGTGATAAGAAATATAAAAGGAGGAACAGTTTTTAGGGAAAAGAGGTTAAGTTTAGCTTTTGACATATTACAGTTTAAATGCTTATGGTGTATGACAATGAGGATACCCTGCAGGTAGGTGGGTATACTGATTGGGAGTCCAGAATGGGGATAGAGATAGAGATTTGGAAAATCTCAGCGTATAGATGACCATAAGTCTCGACATACAATAAAAGCAACTTTAATTATTTTCCTTTATGGCAGAGATATTAAATGCTTGCTAAATGTTAGGGACTGAATGTTTATTTCCTCTTAAAATTCTTAAGTCAACTCTTTAACCCCCAACATGATGGTATTTGGAGCTAGAGCCTTTGGGTGGTAATTAGGGTTAGAGGATGTCATGAGTGTGGGGCCCTCATAATGGGATTAGTGTCTCACAAGAAGAGACACCACTGAGCTCTCCTCTTCCCTTTTTCTTCCTCTCTCTCCTCCTTCCTTCTGCCTCCTCTCAGGAGGATGCATTCCTCTGCAAGGCCAAGAAGAGGGCCCCGTCAGAAAGCAACCATGCCTGTACCCTGTTCTTGGACTTCTCAGCCTCCAGGACTGTAAGAGTCTATTTCTGTTGTTAAGCCACCTGTGGCACATCATGATGGCAGCCTAGGCAGAACACAGCACCAGCTAGCCAAGTGTTCCTGCATCTTATGAGATTGTGGCCATGTGACTAGGCCTAGTCTGTGGCCTAGGAGCAGAAATGTTCCTTCCAGGCCAAGACAATTAAGAACTGGTGTGTTGTCTCCTCTTTCTTCCTTGGCCTACATGACTGGGGAGGCCAGGTGTTCCAGAGCTATGGTTAAGCTGTAGTTACAAGTTCTGAGTTCACTGAATTTCACGTGAACAAGAAATGAACATGTGTTAAGCCACTAAGATTTCCGGGTGCATTGCAGCTGCTGACTTTGTTTATCCTGAAGAACATATCCTATACCTGCTTGTCCCTCTGATCTTACATACATGACCAGCTCGGTCATGTTAATGATTTCTCATGTTAATTTCCTGTAAGTTCTGAAGCTCCTGAGCGTCACAATGTGGTGGGAATGGGATCTTGTCTGGGGCATCCTGTGCTACTTTGTGCTGATGTGTGATTGGTCTGACCTTGGATACCGCTGTCCCTTCAGACTGGCCCCCATGAGCTGTCCATCACCCACCTGGCCTCTATGGCATAGGCCACACCATGACTGTGGCTGGCTCCTTTGTCATGACTGTGGGACCCTCTTGAGCCCACCAGTTCTTAATGTCCTATCCACATTCCCTTTCCTTTGGGGACTCATGAGAACTGTCTGTGAAGCTACCCAAGCCCATGTGCTTCTGCTTTCCCTGACTCCAGGTCCATGCTGCCATGCTGTAGCAGCAGAGAAGGGCTCAGGTTTCAGGGCACGGGTTCCTCTACTTTCAGACCCCCACATTCACACTTGTGGGGGCCTCTCTCACCTTCTTTTACACAGCCTGGGCAGGGGGGATGGGACTGGATGCAAGAAGCTGGCTTCCAGTGACTAATTTTTTTTTTTTTTTTCCTAACTCCCTATTAAGTTAAAATCTTTATTGGGGTAGGACAAGGGGGAGCAGGAAAGATGGAATCTCTATCATATCTTCTCTCAAATCTTTCTGTCTCACACCTCAACTGGTAAGAATTGTTCCAAAGCAAAAAATATGATGACTTTGTTCTTACATATCTCCTGGTTTTCCATGTGAAGGTGGTCACATGGTTGAATAATATTCCAGAGAACCCTGATTAGTTAGCATTTAGAAAAACTAGCTGGGCATTCTGGTGCATGCCTATAATCCTAGCTACTCGGGAGCCTGAGGCAAGAGGTTCGCTTAAGCCCAAGAGTTTGAGATTGCTGTGAGTTAGGATGCCACGGCACTCTACCCAGGGTGGCAGAGTGAGACTTTGTATCAGAAAAAAAAAAGAAAAGGTAATTTATTCTTTTATTTGCTTTTATTTGATTTCAGGGGGCCATTCTCACAATTTTCTAAAATTAATTTTTCTTCCTGAGGGCTTACTTTTTCCCATTCATGAGCCATTTTAATTTCCATTTGGGGGCTTCAGTCCCCAACTTTGTTTAGACCTCATGCATTTCCTTCTGGGGCTGTGTTGCACCAGCTGTTTTATGATGGGACATCCCCACCCCAGCCTCCCTGCTGGACTCTGAGGCTTTCATCCTTGCCATTCCCTCTCATTACTGTGTTAGAGTTTTAAAACACGGCCTTATAAATTAAATGACCTAAATCTCTCATGAAAGCATCATTTTACTCTGTAGTCTTTTTTTTTTTTTTTTTTTTTTTTTAGAGACAGAGTCTTACTTTGTCACCCTCAGTAGTGTGCTGTGGTGCCACAGCTCACAGCAACCTCCAGCTCTTGGTCTTAGGTGATTCTCTTGCCTCAGCCTCCTGAGTAGGTGGGACTATAGGCACCTGCCATAATGCCCGGCTATTTTTTGTTGCAGTTTGGCCAGGGCTGGGTTTGAACCCACAACCATAGGTATATGGGGCCAGCACCCTACTCACTGAGCCACAGGACTGCCCTACTCTGTAGTCTTAAAACTAGCTTAGGATCAGGCTGTCTAAAGGTTTTCTTCTCAATTTATAGTCTTAGGAGCATCTGGCCCAGACTCACTCATTGACTTATTCCTTAGGGGGTATCTGGAGGGTGAATCTTGCCTAAGAGCCCAGTGACACTTTTGAGTGACAAAGAGAACCACTTGGAGAGGTTCTGGAAGGTATAGGAAGACTCAGGCAGAAACACCAGTCTTTGTCCTCTACCTTTGCATGGCTTAACTTTTCTCTGTTGGGATCAACCAGGACTATATCTCCTAGCCCAGAGGACTTGGAGGTAGGTTAGAAAACTGTCAGAGGTGTTGCTTCTCCTGCAAGGTTTGCAGGATGAGCTAGTGAATGGCTGAAGGAGACAGCCATGGTGGATCACTGGCAACATGGTGGCAAAAAGCCTGAGAGTATTTATAGGCAAATTGTCTTCCTCCTCCTCTGGGGAAAGACTATGAATTGGGAGTTCATATTCAATCTTCTCACTGATTTAGTTGTCAACTCCAGAATCCACCCTCCTTCCTTTTATCCTTTCTCTATTTGTATTATTTGTGTTGGCTATTTGTATTTAACCTATTGGAGGTTTGATGCTTAATTTAAAAATTGTATCAATGCATTATTATTTCATAAATGACATGTATTCAGTGTATATTATTTAATAAATAAAATTCAATATGTATTATTATATTATTAAATAAGTATTATTTAGCAAATGACATTAAATATTTAGTTAAAAACATTAAATATTCTTTGGTAAATAACATTCACTAATATTATTAAGAAATAGCATTTATTAGAAGTTATCTGATAAATAGCATTCAATTTTTATTCAAGTGGGTTTTAAATACAGACAGTATTTAATGTTGAAACTCTACCCATGTTTTCCAAGTACTGTATAGAAGAATGATGACATACATTGATCTCGACCTTGTTACTGCCAGTGTCCCTGGACCTTTCCTTCTTATAAATGTCTGAGGCAGAGGGCTGCGCCTCTTTCCTAGAAAGCACAAGCAGTTTCTGTTCCTGATTCCTTCATAGCTTAATTAAGGAGGGATTGTGGGAAAACAGAATTACTTAAAATGACAATCTAATACTACTCTATCCATCACTCTGCCCTCTCCTGCAAAATTCCCAGGAGTGTCAACTTTGAAAGGGGTAGACTTCAGCAGCCAGAACTGGAAGGGAGCTGCTCATTGCCTGGACAGACAGATCTGATGATAATGACACTTTTGTTGAATAGGGAGGGTTGATGAGGCATTGTTTATTTATTTATTTAATTTCAGAATATTCTGTGGGTACGAATGTTTTGGCTACATAAATTGCTTTTGTACAAGTTGAGTGACAGTTACAAGTGTGTCCTTTACCTGGATCATGTGTGTTTGTAGCTGTTGGGTGTGAATTTCCCCTTCCCCTCCTCCTCCCTCCCACCTGCTGGTTTCCTGTGAGTTTTACTACCAAATTGCACATGGGTGTTCATGGATTAGTTCCCATTTAGTAGTGAGTATATAAGGTGTTTATTTTCCCATTCTCTTGAAACTTCACTTAGAATAATTGTCTCCAATTCCTTTCAGGTTATTATAATAGGTATTAGTTTGCCGTTTTCTTTTTATGTCTGAGTAGTACTCCATGGTATATATAAATCAGTTTTTATTAATCAATTTATGCATTGATGGGCACTTGGGTTGATTTCACATCTTTGTAATTGTAAAATTGTACTGCAATAAACATTTGAGTGCACATGTCTTTTTGATAAAATGACTTTTTTTTTTTTCCATTTGGGTAAATACCCAGTAGTAGGATTGCTAGATCAAATTATAGGTCTACTTTTAGTTCTTTGAGGTATCTCCTCCATAGGGCTTTCCATAAAGTTTGTGCTAGTTTGCAGTCCCACCAACATAGTATGGGTTTCTTTCTCTCTGCATCCACACCAGCATCTGTTGTTTGGGGACTTTTTTGATAAAAGCTATTCTCACTGGAGTTAGGTGCTACCTCATTGTGGTTTTGATTTACATTTCCATGATGATTAGAACCATTGAACTTTTTTTTCAGTGCATTAAATAAGCAGTATTTAGCATTAAATATGGGAGAGAGTGTGTGTATTACTATCTTGGCAACCATCTGCCAAGGTTGCAATTCTGGGATACAGTTCCAACTTGTGTAATTTATAGAAAAGAATCTCCAGACCTTTTTTTTTTTTTTTTTTTGTGTGTGTGTGTGTGTGTGTGTGTGTGTATGTCTCTCTCCTGGGTTAATGTAGCCTGCTTAACTTAAAGAAGGTGAATCTTTTATCCAATGATAATTAATTTTTGTTAGTGAAAGGTGAGGGTTCAATTTCAGTCTTCTACAGGTTGCTAGCCAGTTCTCTCAGCACCATTTGTTAAATAGGAAGTCTTCTCCCCAGTGGATATTTTTGTCAGGCTTGTCAAAGATCAAATGACAGTATGTGCTTGGGTTCATCTCTGGGTTCTCTATTCTGTTCCATAGAATTACAACTCTATTTTTTGTGCATGTACCATGCTGTTAAAAATATGAGAAGAGAGCGCAGGGAAAACGCTTGAAGATATTGGCCTGGGAAAATATTTTATGATGAGGACCCCACTGGCAAATGAAGCAACACCAAAAATATATTACTTGGATCTGATCAAGCCAAAAACCTCTGCACAGCTAAGAGCACAGTAACTAAAGCAAACAGACAGTCTTCAGAATGGGAGAAGATTTTTGTAGGTTATGTTTCTGACAAAGGTCTGATGACTAGAATGTAGAGAACTCAAGCTAATCAATAAGAAAAGAGCAAACAACCCGATTTCTTTTTGGCCAAAGCACTTGAACAGAAACTTCTCTGAACAAGACAGGTGCATGGTGTACAAACATGAAAAAATGCTCATCATCCTTAAGCATCAGAGAAATGCAAATCAAAACCACTTTGAGATATCACCTAACTCCAGTAAGATTAGCCCACATCACAAAATCCGAAAACTTCAGTTGTTGGAGTGTATGTGGAGAGATGGGAACACTTCTACACTGCTGGTGGGACTGCAAGCTAATATGTCCTTTTTGGAAAGAAGGAACTAAAAGTTGACCTACTTTTGATCCCACAATATCATTACTAGGTATCTACCGAAGTGAACAAAAGTTATTTTACAACAAAGACTTTTGCATTCAATTTTTATTGAAGCCTAATTCACAATAGCCAAGTCAGGAAAGCAGCCTAAGTGCCCATCAACCCATGAATGGATAAACAAATTGTACTATATGTATACTGCACAATACTATGCAGCCATAAAAGAGGGAGACTTTATATCTTTTATGTTTATCTGGGTGGCATTGGAACATATTCTTTTTAGTGAAGTATCTCAAGAATGGGAAAAACAATATCCAATGCACTAAATACTGCTATGAGACTAATGTATAATCACTTACTCATTCAGATGAATGATAAAATGCAAAGATAGTCCAGAAAGAAAGAGGGGAGAGGAGGAGGGAGGGGAAGAGCAAGTGGAGGGAGGGTATTTGTCAGGATCTCACCTAATGTGCACAATGAAAGGTATATTTCAAAACAAATAAGGGTATATTATAAATGTTTTACCACAAAAATAAGTAAGGGAGGTGATGGTTATGCTAGTTTGATTTAAGCATTTCACATTGTACATCAAATCATTACATTGTACTCCATAAATGTACACAGTTATGACTGAATAAGAATTAAGTTAAAAATAGAGGAAAACCAAACCAGAAAGTGAATGTGTATCCATGTAATTAAATGATAAATGATTGTATTTTATATTAAATTCTGATAGATGTGGACAAAAAACAGCAGAAACAGCAGAATGAATTTTAGTTTTACTACTTCTTAGTAGCTTCTCTACAGAAAATGCATTCCCCTATTGTCTGCACTCAAGGCTAAAGAGATTTAAGTGAACATGTGTGAAATTTTTGTGAAGTTTGCTTGTAAGCAGCTGACCCGGTGGTGAAGAATAATCCTTTCTTCAGTACTTTCTGTAATATGTTAGGTGCACGTCCTGATTCGAGTTCAGACAGCCTTCTTGGAGAATGAGGGGAACTTGAGATGGAGGACAGTGGTAGAACAGGAAGCGGGAACCCAGGTTTCTGACTGTATGGACATGCCCCCCAACCCCCCAATGCATCATACCCTTTCACTGAGTTGGGATGAAACCTATGACTTGCTTCCTCTAATCCTCAGAATATAGAAAAGGAGATGGTATGTCGTTCCCATGATTATGTTACATTATTTGTAAAAGTGAAGGAGTTTTGTAGATGTTAAGATCCCTGATCAGTTGACTTTTTGCTCATTGAAAGAGAGATTATTTTGGGTAAGCCTGAGTTAACTGGGCAAGCTCTGTAAAGAGGTCCTGTACTTTCCATGAAATTCAGAGACTCCAAGCAGGAGAAACTCCTTTTTTCTGTTGCTACCTTTGAAGAAGCAACACTACATTCATTTTACTGCTACAAGGAAATGAATTCTGCAGCAACCTGCAGATGAGAATGTAATCCAATCAACACCTTGGTTTCAGCCTGGTGAGACCATCTATGTAAGCCATACTCAGATTTCTGACCCATGGAAACCAAGAGATAATAAATATGTGTTGTTTGGGCCTGATAACTTTGTGCTAATTTGTTACGCAGCATAGAAAGCAAATCTATCAGGAGTGGATTAAAGGTGGCGGCTGAGTAACAGCTTCCCTGTAACTGGGCTTGGCGAATCTGGGGAGACAAGACTCCAGACATCTCTGGCCGGTGCGACCTGCCTACGATCATCCCTTTGAGGATACAGAGAGCCAGCAAGGGACTTCTGGACCCCAGGAGGAAGACAAAAACAGTGGAAAACTGGCAAGTGGCTGCGTGTGTTCGATCAACCTAATCACACCGGCAACCGTGAGTAC
>CAUYPK010144262.1:0-41308 GCA_963574355.1 Loris lydekkerianus
CGGAACTCCCTGCTCCAAATGGCAGATTAAAGCATTTAAGTGGAGCCCTGAATGGCTGGAGATTTCAGGGAATGATACACCAATACTAGACTACCTCTGAACTTCTTTTAAGTGGAATAAATTCTCATGTGTTGACAGTTACTTTGAGTTTTCTTCATGCAGACAAACTACTAACTGATACAGAGATTTAAAGATAGATACAATATGCTTATTAAATATCCAAGTTTAGGTAGAATCTCTATTTTAAGCATCAAAAAACTGAGTGACAGAAAAGTTACTTGCCCAAAGACCAGCTTGAGATAGAGGAAAGATACAAACTGAAGGCAGTCTATCTCCAAACTTCATGTTTTTATAATATACCATTCTGTACTGAAAAAGAAAAGAAGACAGACACCAAGTGGTTTCTAATAGCACAATCATGTCTAGGACCAGTCCTGCACCAATGACACAAAATAGCCCTACTCAACTTGATGTAAGGAAGAATCATATTCTCTATCAAAGTGTTGCCATTTATATGTACTTATGTTAGTTTTGTATCATTTGCCTTATCCTTTTTATAAAGGTTTGTTTTTTGTTTGTTTTTTTTTGAGACAGAGTATTACTATTTCACCCTTCATAGAGTGCCATGGTGTCACAGCTCACAACAACCTCCAACTCTTGGGCTTAAGGTATTCTCTTGCCTCAGCCTCCCAAGTACCTGGGACTACAGGCGCCCACCACAACACCCCGATATGTTTTTGTTGCAGTTGTTTAGCTGGCCTGGGCCGGGTTCCAACCCGCCACCCTCAGTGTATGTGGCTGGCGCCATAACCACTGTGCTACAGGCGCCGAGCCAGGTAATTATTTCTTTTAATTATTTTAACTATATTCCTGATTCCTTCATCCCTAGGTTTCTTTCTACTGTATTAAGATGCTGCTTGCATTTATAATTGCTATTGCAACTAAAAATATGCTAAACTTCTTCCTGAAGTCCTCTTGCCATACCAAGGTAATTTTGAATTCTAATACACACTCCAACCTTGAGCCAGATCATTCCCTTACATGACCCATGAATTATGCACCCTATAGGATAATAATGAACAGTTTTCCACAGCTCCCAGTGCTGACAAATCTGACTAGCAGTTCATCTTGACAAGAATTTCACACTTTATTGACGATTATCTCATGAGACAGAGAAACAAACACTTTGTACAGTAAAAGCATAATTAGTAAAGCAAGTATTGTTTTTTATATGGTCAAGTTCCTAAGTAGTCAGAAAGAAAGGGTTTTTTTAAACCTTCTCACTGAAGTATAACATGCATACTATGGATTACACAGATGTTAAGTGGACATTTTGATTAAATTTTCCAACATTTTACACCTGTGTACCCAGATCATCTGTAGCATATAGAATCCATTCTCCTGCCCCTTCCAGGCATTGCCTGTTCCCCCATAAAGTTAATCATGATCCTGACTTCTGATTCCACAGATTCATTTTGCCTATTTTCAAATGAAAATGTAAATAATGCAATGATATAAATGAAATAATGCAATATATAATCTGTCATTAATTTTTATGTCTTTAAGAAATATCTACATAGTTGCAGGTAGCCATAGTTTATTCTTTTTCATTACTGTATATTATTCTATTTGTACATTCTGTTGAGAAACATTTGCAGTAATTATACTTTTAGCTACTATATATAATGCTGCTATCAAGATTCTTCCTTTAAAAGATGTAATGCTTTAAAAGCATTAAAATACAATGCTTTTAATTTATACTAAGAAAAATATTTCACTTTGAGTTATTTATTCTTGTTTTTATTTTATTTGTGGTTGTGTACAAACTACATTTTCTAAACATTTGGGAGTAATACTTTCAAAGTAAATATGTAAAATACTTCAGCTAAAATGTATAATACCTAACTCAATGCTCTGAACAAGACTCCCTTGAGTACTTGAGTATTGTTGGGAAAATAATTAAAAGAAAATAAAGGAGGAAAAGAGACTATTGTAAAAGATATGGGAAGTTTAGAGCCAAGTTCAGAGGCTTACACCTGTTATCCCAGTACTTTGGGAGGCTGAGGCTGAAGGATTGCTTGAGGCCAGGAGTTTAAGACCAGTCTGAGCAGCATAGTAAGACCCCATCTCTACTATATATATATTTTATAAATATATAAATATATAATTATATATTACATATATAAATATATAATATTAATATATGTATTATTTATATACATAATAAAAATATATATTACATTTATATATTATTTATATATAATATAAATACAAATATATTTTAAATTTTCCTGGTGTTGTGGTGCATGCCTGTAATCCCAGCTTCTTAGTGGGCTGAGGTAGGAGAATTATTTCACGTGAGCCCAAGAGTTCTAGGTTGCAGTGCACCATGGTTGCCTCACTGCACTTAGCCTGGGTGACAGAGCAAGACTCTGTCTCTAAAAAAAATAAAAAATAAATTAGGTAATAGAGAATGCAAAATAAAGAGAAGTAGCTAGGTCAAGTCCTTCTTATGAATTTTCAAGATCCCAATGAGTTAGATGACAACTGTTTGGCCTTTAGGTTGTGCCATCTACTGTTACTAAGATATTGCCTTAAGATACACCCATGGGGTGGTTTTTTTTGAGGTTGGTATTTGGCATGTACCTTGACTTCATGGAACATGCTGGGGCTCCCTAATGATAAGGTGATTAATTACACATAATAAGTAAAGTAGCCCTTTAGGAAAGGGAGAGGAAGAGGAAGTGGATATGAGAAATTACTCAAGGGGTACAGTGTAGATTATCTGGGTAATGGATACCCTAAAGCCTCTACCTGACCACTGTGCAATCTATTCCTGTAATAAAACTATACCTGTATGCCATACACTTATATGAATAAAACAATAACAAATTATCCTTTAATATTCTACATCAGGAGGCTACTGGAAGGCTTGCCTCCTTCTTGTTTTCCACCTTAAGAAATTAACGTTTAAAATTTTTATTAAACCAATCCAGGAATGGATTAATAAGCTATGGTATATGTATACCATGGAATACTATTTAGCTATTTGAAAAGAGGAGACTTTACATCTTTTGTATTAACCTGGATTGAGTTGGAACAATACTGTAAAGCATCACAAGAATAGAGAAGCAAGAATCCAATGTACTCAATTCTAATATGAAGGCAGTAGATGATCTAGTGGGGGGCAGGGGAATGAGGGAGCAGGAGAGGAGAGAAGGAGGGGGTCACTGTGTATGGCACACCTCTTGGGGGCAGGGCACAATTACAAGAGGGACTTTACCTAACTAACACAATCAGTGTAACCTAACTCTTTGTACTTTCGATGAATTGCAAACAATAAATAAATTTATTAAATGTTTAAAATATTTATAGCTATGAGTAGAGATGGGAGTGCCTCATCTTTTGCCTTTCCTAATCCACTGTTATTCATCTATTCAAAGTCTATCTTCTTATTATTTCAGAGTTAGAGGGGCTCTTTTTGTTTTTGTTTTTCATTTCAAAATATTAAGGGAGTACAAAAGTTTTTGTTACATGAATACGCTATAATGCGTAAGTCAGGGCTCTCAGTGTGCCTGCCACCAGGATAGTGATATTATAACCAAGAGGTAAGTTTTTATCCCTCATCCTTCTCCCAGTCTCACCCCTAAAAATCTATATTCTTGTTACCTGGTGTGTATAAGGTTCTGCGTTAGGTGCCTGAGAGGTTAAAATATATAATATATATATTACATAAATATAAATATATATATTATATAAATATAAATATATATATATGAATACAAAATATTTACAAATTTAATGACATGTATCTAAGATTTGCTTCCAGACAATAAGGAGGATAAAAGGATGATGTACAATGGTACAGGATTGGCCATAAGTTGATGGATTGATTGTTGGAGCTACATGTTGAATCTCTGGAGCTTCATATTGTTGATGTATCTTCTTTCATATGTTCTAAATTCTCTATAATAAAAAACAATTTTTTAACACAAAAAATACATAAAAATAGCCTCTGACCTCCAGGAGCAGACAGACTAACAGAAACGCTAAAATTGCATGCAAATAGCCTATGGGACTTTAAAGGGGCCATGGCAGTTATGAATCCCAACCTTGGAGTTTTAAGATCAGTATAATACCATGAAAGGAGTGACTCTGAAGCCTAAAGGGTGAGGTGCCAAGATCACATGGTTAGTGGCAGAGGTGATACTGAAAACTAGGGCCTTTCATGTGTACACGCAGGCACACACACACACTCACAGTGGCACTATTCTTTCTTCCAAACAGATTGTTCCAAAGCAGAGTGGTATATGACAATAGCCATAAAACTATTCAAAGTAGATGCATAAGAATTCAGACAAAGGAGAGCCCACTTGGGCCTGAAAACCATGGGCACAAATTGTGCCTCTGCCCACAAATCTAAGAAGGCTGTCTCCCTTTAATTGAGAAAAACATCTGATTATTGAGGTATGGATTTTACATTTATTAGCATGATTGTCTGGTTAACCTCTATTTCTCCCAAAGTCACCCAGTTCCCTTGAAGCAGTGGTTCTCAACCTTCCTAATGCTGCAACCCTTTAATACAGTTCCTGTGGGTCGCCACCCACAGGTTGAAAACCGCTGCCTTAAAGAGTGCTCAGACTTACACATAGAGCAACAGAAATACAAGCAGCTGATCACTCAGACACTTGTCAGTCAGATAAGATACAGAAAGCATTTGCTGCATGGTAAGATCTGTATTAGGAGTTGGAGATACTGCAGATGTAAGTGTAATCCCTGCCCTCAGGGAGCTCACAGGCTGGCAAAGAACTATCACATAAACAACTGAAGGGAAACACAGGATGCTCCAACAGCCTAAACTCCCTACAGCTCTACAAGCAGACTGACTAGCCTTTAAAAGGTACATTTCTACACATTTAGACATTTTCAGATGAGCATAATTTTAAAGTAATAAACCAGTATAAGGTATGATTCTATTCTAACTAGTAAATCATCAGGCACTAATGAAGGGAAAGTAACAACTTAAAAGAAGACAAAACACTGCGAGGTGTTGGTAAATGTTTGTTTTGACCATGATACCTATATTTTTGAATATTTCCCCAGGTAATTTTTCCCATAATGGAGCTATGTAATTGAGTTTCAATGAGATTTCAATTCTTAAAAACCATAACTGTTCTATTTTCTTTTATACATGTTTTTCATTCTAAATCCTAGATATGCTAGATAAAATCTTAATCAGGCATGTTCCTACTTCCTAGAGTAGATTGCCTTTTCCCTTATAGACTAAGAAAGGAATGCAATTTTTCTTATGTTTTCTATTAAATATGTAAACACAAACAAAATAACAAATTACTTTAAAGGGCAGGAAAGCAGCAATAAAATAACTCTTTTAAGTTATTTTATTTTTACTTTTCACATAAAAATAGTTGTCTCCTCTGAAAAATCATAGAAATAATAATCTGTACTTTGAAAATACAAATATATTTCAAAAAATTTCACTGTTGGAAAAACCTAGGAAATTAGAGGGGTTTTCTCAAAGCTTTTTAGGTGTATCTATGAGAAAAGAAAGAAAGAAAAAGAAAGAGAGGCCGGGCATGGTGGCTCACACCTGTAATCCTAGCACGCTGGGAGGCTGAGGCACGTGGATTGCCTGAGCTCAGGAGTTTGAGACCAGCCTGAGCAAGAGCAAGACCTTGTCTCTACGAAAAATGAAAAACAGAGGCAAGAGGATCACCGGAGCCCAAGAGTTTAAGGTTGCCATGAGCTATGATGCCATGGCACTCTACCCAGGGTGACAAAGTGAAACTCTGTCTCAAAAAATAAAAAAGAAAGAAAGAAAAATAGAAAGAAAACCTGACACCTAATTTCACAATCATTAGATCACTTCTCTGCTCATAAATAAGCATTGCCAAAAATGATTCATAATATTAAAAATGCTATTGATTTGGACATTCATAATTTTGTGGAGCTTTTATTCCTAAGGTTGGGCAATGATTCTCTCCCTCATTATAAAACATTTATCCATTCCCACATTCAAATCCCCTGAGCTTTTATGCATCCTATTGCATTGCTAGTCTAGCAGTGTGTGAAAACTAAATTATTTTGAAAGAAATATAATTACTCCAAGTTAGCGCACTGAAAACCTTTCATTTTTTTTTTCTTTTAGAAGTTATATACTAATTACCTTTACAGTTATGATATGACTAAACACCTCATGTTTCAGCCCCTCTATCTTAATTAAACTGCAGAATTCAGTGGTATTAAATAGTCTGCATAGACTTTAGGAAGTAAGATAAAGGCTAGCCTTCCAACAAGTTGCATATAAGTTTTGGCAAGATTTCTCAATCTTTACCAGAACAGGTTGCTTGGAAGAACTGGGAAGGAAAGCTACCTGAATTTGCACAGCCCCTCACCTGAGCAAAATAATTAAATGCTGAAAAATTAGAAATCTGCAGCCTTGTAAGTTGAAAAGACAGTAAAAATCTATCAAATTTTCATCAGGATTTGGTCTACTATCCTTCAAAACAAAAAGAATTCTCAATGCCCTGCAAGTCTACACATAGCAATGCCTTTTAAATCAATCAACTATTTTTTCATCATCAAATTCCAGGACCAGAAAGCACGATCTAGTTAAAGCCCCAGTATACTTACAGCCTCAGACCAGCTTTGATAGACAATAACAGAAATTAAATGTCTACAAGGTAAGATAGGCATGTTAGGCATTTATTTATGTACTCTTCATCTGTACTCTTTGCTAATCCTGAACTCAAATTAGAAATTCTAAATATTTTGAACCTTAAAATTATTTGACTTGATGTCTATGTAATAATAAATAATAAGGCTCTCAACAGAAGATAGTTGTTATACAAAACCTAGTTATTCATCAGAAGACTAAGGCAATCTCAAAGACAGCCTTAAGTCTATCTCAAACTCAGAGGCCTCCAGTAGTCAAGCAGGTAAATAAGGAGTTGGGCTGCCATGAGTTCCCCCAGAGCAGGGAGCTCCTGAAAGAGTTGCAGAACCGAGCTGCAGACAGGAAGGAGGAAGCAACTGTCCCTCCACTCCAGCCAATTGTTACCATATCTTCTGATTTCTCAAGACAACCCAGAAATGCAGATTAGTATGTGAAGTCTTCCTATTAAAATGTTGGCAAAAACATTTTAAAAGCACAGCATAGGCCAAATAAAACATGTCTGTGGGCAGGCTTCAGCCAGCTGACTGCTAGTTTAAGATCTCAGGGAAACTATGGAGAAAGAAACGAGTGAAGTATTTCTTTGACTCTCTCTCCTCCGATCTGGTCATGAATGCACAGTTTTGGAGACATTGTGAGAGTCCAGTCAAAGGAGGGTTAAAAAATAGGATGGTGATGTCAGTCTCTCGTAAGGGAGACATTACTTTTCTTCTCTACTTTTTTCACTGAACTTTACACACACACACACACTTTTTTTCACAAATAATTTGGAAAGTATTTGCATCTTTGGGTTGAAGCATCTCTTACCTGTGTAGGCCAGAAAATGGATATTCATTTAAAACATATTTATATCCTAAAAGATAACTTGACCTTCATCACAGAGCCTTTGTTCTTAACAAAAAGCAAAATGTACTTGACAGCCGCAAATTGTTCTTGGGGAGGGGAAGTAGCCAACTCAAAATCCAGTGAGCTCATTCTCAGTGACAAGTCAAACCCTTGCAGCTACCCGGCCATCCATGCTTTATTCATTATTCAGTCTATGGAGTGGTACAAGCAAAGTAACTGAAGGAGAATAAACAGGAAGTCCAAATTTCTGATTTACACACTGATCATGGAGAATATTATTTCTGTCTGTTTGCAGAGTAAGACAGCCTAGCACAGAGGAAAATTAAAGTTTTGCATCTCAACCAAAAGAATACAGTATGCTATGCAAACATTTCAGTAACAGGTTTCATTTCATTGCATTCCCAAAAATACAAGCTCCTTTCCTGTTTGTCACCATATACATGGATATATTTTACAGGCTTGTTTTATTTCCTAACTACCCACTATCTCTAACTGAGACATGCTGATCATGTTGGTTTAATCAGTGGTTCTTAACTCTTTTAAGAACCTGGTAAAGTGGAGGACCCATTTTTCTCCCTTGAAAAACTGCTTTGAGCATATTTTGCACACAACTTTAAGGGGTTCGAGGATCCCTCAGAGAATTCCATCTGAAGGCCCAAAGTGGACTTTGAGAGCTCCACTATAAAACCACTGGAATTTCACTAACATTTCAAAAATATATATATATTTGGGATATGGTCTAATAAATTAAGGCAGTACACTTGCATGCACTTCCTTTCTTATTTACATATAGTTAGATAATTGTTCATGTTTTAAAATTACCATTGTTTTTAAACCAGTCAGTCCTGGGCATATCATTAGCTAAGATATTGGCTAAGAAGTGGTTACCATCCATTTGCTAAAATGTACGCCTTTCTTATTTCTGGACTATGAGTGCTTTTTCCTTTTCATAATTAGGTTGTCACAAGTATTTAGATGATGTGGAAAAGCAGCAAAGTGTGAGAGTATTCTTTCCAAGAAATCATTTCCATAATTGCCACAGAAGATGGGCCAATATTTTCCATTTTACAAATTTTTAATAGTATAGTCAACTTACAAAGCCCATGAATAAACATGGACCCCTCAAGTTTCTTCCTCTGTTTTATCACTAATGTTCTGTTCTCTCCCACTTGAACTTTCATTTATTTTCCAAGGTATTCCTCCTATAAGGAAAAGAAGGGATTTAAGGAAGGAAATGCATATTATCTAATTCTATAGGCAATTATAAAATATTTTAGAGAACCACTTTAGTATGTATCATCAGAGATGCCAGGATATTTCTATTGGGAAATGCAAAATACCGTTTATACACAAAGGTTTAACTGCTATTATCTTCTCCTTCTGTAACTGAATTTCATTTTTGAAATTTGGTTAGGCTTGACCTCTGTTTACAAACAAGAGATCATGTACACAACTTAATACAAAGAATAAGGTGATACAGACATCACATCTGAAAAACAAAAATGTCAACCTTGGGAGGTCGTCTATGTTGGCATTAATATTGTACATGGGATTTTGCTTCTTTGGAATTTTAAGCTCATTTAAATGCCCATAAATGAAATATATAGCATAGCCTATTTTAAAAATTAATGTCATCAAAAAGCTCTCTGCAGCTCAATTGAATGTATTTGTAATTTGACTTTGATATGCATGACTTGGTGTGTTAGAATTCAGCTGAAATAAAACATCTGAACAACCTTGAACCTAACAGCTCAGCACTTTAGATTCCCTGACAGAGAAGGCACATGTGGTATGAAAATGAACTCACTCCTACCAAAAATAGCCAATTCCCAAGAACAGTCCCACAATGGTCTTAATGAACAGACTACAATGCTGCTGGACACCGTAGGAAAAACAAAGTCACATAAGACCCCCCTCTCTTCAAGAAGCTTACCATCTAGTTGCCATCTCTGAAAATTCAGTTGTTTAAATTTCAGAAAAATGTATATTCTCTAAGGACATAAATATTTCTAATGTTGGGAAGCCAAAATATCATAAAGGGAAAATGTAGAAAATCTAACTGACCTATCTCATTTTAAATAGACCAAAATGCATCCTTGGATTAGATTCAGGCATCTCCTCCTTTAGAAGACCTTACAAATGCTTCTTCCCTATGAAGCTGTAGTTTCACAAAATCTTTTGCAAATCTTACTTACTGCATCATATTATAGTCATATTTCTGTTCCAGCTCCTCAGAGCCTGGCACAATATCCAGTGCTCAGAAATGTTGGTTGAACCAGTAACTCCCATCAATGTGCTTAACTACCGTTCTTAGATACAAACGTAAATGTAACTTACAAAAATATTTTTATAGTTAGGTACCTGTTCATGCTCATGGAAATCTTTTTTCTTTAAGAGTCCAAAGTTTTTGGAAATTCTAAGATGTCTGTGAGCAGTATTCTTTAATAAGATAGCACAGAAGAATGTCAGAGGAACTGCATTCCTATTCCAGGCTCACTGAACATTTACTCTCCCTGTGTCTGCTTTTCTTATCTGAACAATGGAGACAGCAATACCAGCCTGTCTCACACATCTGCTGTGCATAATAACTCATAAAATGTATCAACCATCGAGGAAATATATTTCAATGTCTTGGAAATGTTATCATGATAGAGACAAAACAAATGGTAGAAGTTCCACCTTTTTTTTTTTTAACACATCCTTGGAAACCATGAATGAATGAAAATAAAGCAGATCTTATTTTCCTAAGGAAACAATAGGAAGATATGGTATTATGTCATGAGTATTTACAAACAAGAGATCATGTACACAACTTAATACAAAGAATAAGGTGATACAGACATCACATCTGAAAAACAAAAATGTCATGAGTAGATATCAAACAAATATAGCTTCTATAATCATTTAAAATTTTTACATTAAAGTACTTCACATATACAGCAAAGTACACAAAACATAAATGAAGCTCAATAAACTTTAAAAAAGGAATATAACTTTGTAACCATCACCCAAAGTCAACAAATGAATCAGTTTGAGCACCTCAGATAATTCTTCATGTCTTCCCCGCCATGCCTCCCTTCCTCCTTCTAAAAGTAACATACATTCTAACATCCTAACCATCATGACTATACCATCAGGATAGGTTAGTTATACTTACATTTGAATTTGGTATAAATATGAATACAATCATGCAGTACATGTGGTTTTTGTACCTGGTTTCTTTCATTCAACATTATGTTCTTATGTTCATGAGATTCATCCATGTTGCTGAACAAAGCTGCAGTTCATTCATTTTCGTTGCTGCATAGTATTTCATCATGTAAAGCATTATTTGTCTATCTTACCATTAAAGAACATTTTGATTATTGTGATTATTACATAGTACAAATTTAAATTCATAAAATTACACTCTAAATCCTAGAAAACAAGCACAAATACACCAAGTGCTCTCAATGCATGAGAAACCTCAGTGTGCCATATGCCAATTGGATTCCAACACAAAATTATTCTACCTTATATAAAAATATAACTATTGAATCATAAATAATATAAATCTAAAACATCTATACAAGAAATATTTAATTTGTGCTTTTTGCCTTTTATAATTTTCATTAAAGTCTTACTCTGTTGCCCTGGGTAAAGTGCCATGGTATCACAGCTCACAGCAACTTCAAACTCTTGGTCTTGAGCAACCCTCTTGCCTCAGCCTACCCAGAAGCTGGGGCTACAAGCACCACCACAACTCCCAGCTAGTAGAAAAACAGGGTCTCGCTCTTGCTCAAGCTGGTCTCAAACTCCTGAGCTCAGGTGACCTACCCACTTCTGCCTTCCAGAGTGCTAGGAGTACAGGCATGAGCCACCACATCTGGCCTATTTGCTTGCTTTTTTAATAGTTTGGAGGACTTAGATTTCTTTTTTAAAATCTATCAAGATTAGTCTAAACAGATAATTTAATTTTCTGTTAATATTTTCCAGTAATAAACAGTAAGCTTTTAAAATCGGTTCATTATAAAACCAAATTTTAACAAAGATCATCTTTAGCTCGTGAGATTATTTTTATTTTTTTCTTTTTCCTTATCTATATAACCTGAAACTTCTAAACTATAAACCATTATAATTTATAAAATTACTTTTTTCTTTAATGAAAATCATTTCATCAGCCTTCAAATTGCAATATTCAAAAATTTAAAAATAATCTATTTCCTTCCCCCAATGAGTAAAATAAATGGCTTATCCATTTATTTTTTCTTTTGAAAAAGGCAAATAAAAAGTTTATATCCAGTGAGTTGATGTTAACAAAGTGAGAAAATTTGAAATACCAGAAAGGACCTATGCCTGCATATTGACAATGAAAATGTTATTACGAGCCAGGGAGATTTGAATCAATCATTATTTTGACAAATAACCATTTTCCACAGCAAGTGCTGTAAAATGGCAAATTTATAAATAAAATTTCATAAGCTTCCTTTGAAATTATGCTTATGTTTTCGTTAAAGAATCATTCTAGTGACTATTGATACTATCATGTTATACTCAAGTCAACATTAGCAAGTACAAAAGTTGTCTCCTCTACACATAAAAAGCTCAGTTAACAGATACGTGTGGAGATGAAATGAGCTACACTAGGATATCAACAAGAAATAAACAAACAACAAGCAATGCTGAACCATTGAACTTCAAAGCTCATTTTGAATTTTTTTTCAGCTGTGCAAATTTATTCTAATGTCATTAAATAATACATACCAACCAAATATTTTTTTTGAAAATATAAGCATAAATCTAAGAGAACAACTACAAATGCAACATTATATGTAGCAATAAACCTTAACTTCTGTTTATTGATACTTTGGGAATAGTTGAGAGAATTCTTTGGTATTCATGCCATTGAGATTTGGGTGTTTTCTTACCCAAATCATTTTGAATTTTTTAATCCACTAAAGTCCTGTCCAGAATGTTTCACATTGCAATTTAAGTCCCATCTGTGATGTGCCAAGAATCTGGCAAAGATTGAGACACCAATATCAGGCCTTTTTTTTTTTTTTTCTTTTGGTGAGATTTTCCTATTCGAGGAAGGTAGCCTTGAGACAGCGGCTAAACACAGAGGTGATGAAGCCAGATTGCCTGAATTTAAATGTTCTAATCCCAGCCCCAGCCAAAAAAAAAAAAAAAAAAAAAAAAAAAACAGAGATTCAAGACCCTAAATGCCTTCCAGACTTAATATAAAAGACTTAATAAAACAGTGATTAATATTGTACTGATTTTGCTGTATTTAATTCATAGCTTCCTCTACTTGCCATGGAGCAGGAAATCTGTGACCTAGAACTAAATTAAGGTCACCGAAGGACCTGATGAAATAAGCAGAAAGCCAGAGGGATTAAGCCAGGGAAAAAAAAAAACTAACAAATTATTTTAGGTCAAATGAATTTTATTATTATTTATTTTCTATCTTCCTGCATTGTAAATATTCATCAAAGAGTTGCTCACGGAATGTTTTTGACCCGACTGGAATTTAGTATCTGCATCAACAAGACTCAGCACAGCTGAGCAAACTAGTCATCAACAACAAGGAGTCCCAGGAGCTTACGGGTCCCAGCCAACATCTCACCCACTAAAGGCATGTTCTTGGCCATGCCACTTAGTAAACTCAACAGGATTGATTGGATAATAGCTTCCAAGACCCTTTGTAGAAGAGTGTGGGGCGTGGTGTAGAGAGGTAAGCATGAATTCCCTTGTCTGAGAGGGCAGTTTTGCAGTGGTGGTTGTCTTACCTGTTAGGTGTTAACAATTAAACCAATCAGTACTCACTTAGAGATCTACAGAACTGGGGAAAGGGCTACAGTGGAGTCTACCTAACTTAATTTAGGTTGTAGATTTTGTTATTTTTGTTTTGTAATGTTTGGGTTAGGGGGTCAAAGGTCAAAGGAGCCTTCCTGAGGAGGTGATGCCCACGATGAATCAAGTGTTTGCAAAATGTTTAAGAAAGTGGTCCAGGTTCTGGCTTGGCTATCACAGAGGCCTTGGGTTCAAATCTCCACACTGCCACTCACTGTGCAACACTGGCAGTTCCTTAACTTTTCAAAATGAGACCATAATATCTTTCTCAGAGTATTATAAATATTAAGCAAAATCATGTGCATTTAACACAGTACTCAATAATTGGTGGCTACTATTACAGGAAATTCTAATAATAATTTGCTTTTTCAAGTGTTTGTAGTGCAAAAGAATTCATCCTGGACAGCCCTAGAGTTTAGCATAGCCCATTTCAGTGTTTCTCAAAGTACATTTCTAAGATCACTTGTATCAGAATCATGGGAGTGAGAGGAGGGGATTTGTTTACAAGCAGGTCCCTAGACACTACGTATAGAGGAATGAATAATGACCTCCAAAACCGTGTCCACCCAGAACCTGTGATGTGACCTTAATTGGGAAAAGGGTTTTTTGCAGATGCAATTAAGGATCTGAAGACGAGATCATCCAGAATTTAGATGATCCCTAAGTCCAATGACTAGTGCCCTTGTAAGAGAAGAGAAAGACAAGACACAGAGGGTAAGGGGAATGAGGATGTACACAGAGACTGGAGTAAGGTGCCTGCAAGCCGAGGAGCACCAACAGCTCAAACAGGGATTTCCAACAGCCGCCAGAAACCAGAAGAGAAGCACAGAATGAATTCTCCCGCACAGCCTTCAGAAGAAACCACCTTTGCTGACACCTTCCTTTCAGACTTCTGACCTCCAAGACCATAAGATAATAAATTTCTGTTTTAAGCTACCGAGGTGGGTGCTAATTTGTTATGACAGCCCTGGGAAACTGACACACTCCCCTTCAGTCCGTGAATCTGCATGTTTCCAAGGGTCATCTGATGTTCAACACCTGAGACCTCTGCCCTCTACTATTCCCTCTGGCCTCGGGGTGGTGGGTGGGGGGCTCATTGCTCCTTCCTTTATAACCTTCATTCTGGGAACAGACCCAAGAGAACCCTGAAGGCAGAAGATGACCAGGGACTTCCCCCTAGACTCAGTTCAGAATCTAGGGTCAAACCAACAAGTCTGCAACCCTACAGGCCCTCACACCCCTCAACTAACTCTTCAGGAATCTAATGACAGTCTAGCATAATTTGAACGCATCTCTTCATTTCTGCTTGAAGGTAAGTGTCTAGCCTCTCTGTTTGGTATTGGGCCCAGGAAAGTATCCCCACCTGTAACACCACTCCAAACATGGAGTTCTACTCAAATACAATTTTTCAGTCTTGGTCATATCCTCTAATCTCTAGAAAAGCAACTCCTCCTCAGGTGTGAGCATCTGAACCACAGATCCCAGACATGGTGAATCAGAATGAGTGGGGTGAGGGAGTATGAAGGGCCTAGAAAAGCCTGGCCTCCCCACTCTCCACCAACACTGTTAAAGGATCTCTGCCCTAGGAACAGTGTCACTCCCACCTACCCAACCTCAATTGCCCACCTGAGAAGAAGGAGCTCTGTTAGAGCCCAGGGGAAAATAGAGATCATTAAGAAACATAATTAGGGCTGACAGTTGGACCTGGAGGTTTTGGTAATAAAGACATTTGAAGTTTTCTACTCTTTGAATAGACATTCAAAGTTCTACACTGTTTAAGGCTGATACTTTTCTCTCTTCCCTCCCTCCTAACAAATATGGCAATACTCTCTCAGACTTAGAGGTAACACATATTTAGAAGGTGTTATCCTACTAGGAGGCCTTTGCAGAGAGGTTCCCAAACACACATGAGATTCATTTGAAAAAAAAAAACACAAACATTTAAAATGCCCATTTTTAGGCCCTACAGAAAAAGATTCTGATTCAATATACCTGGCATGGGGCTTTAACTTCAAGAAAAACATATAGGGTGTCCATAAGTTCATGTGCAATTTAAAATAGTTGTAAACTTTAAATTGCACGTGAACTTTATGGACATCCTATGTAGGATGGATTGCTTACATAGGCCTCTAACCTATATTCTATATTAAAATATTGCTTTAAAAGTTCAGTCTGACTTACTAAGACAGTGGTTCTCAACCTTCCTAATGCTGCAACTCTTTTATACAGTTCCTGTGGGTCGCGACCCACAGGTTGAGAACCGCTATACTAAGACATGACTAGATAGGGGTTTGGAGCCTGCATGTGCTTACGTATCCTTTGTACTAACTTCCTCTGGCATCAAATGGATAAATTATAGTAAGTGACCAAATCAGAATTCACATCAGATCAAACACCTTAAAAATAGCAAAACATCTCCTTAGAGTTTCTTCCAATTCCTGCATGCTTTACTGATTCTAATCAGGTGTTGTTTTCTTTTGTTACTTGTGTTTTTTTTTTTTTTTTAATTAAATCATAGTTGTGTACATTAATGTGATCATGGGGCACCATACACTGGTTTTATAGACTGTTTGACACATTTTCATCACACTGGTTAACATAGCCTTCCTGGCATTTTCTTAGTTATTGTGTTAAGACATTTATATTCTACATTTATTAAGTTTCACATGTACCCTTGTAAGTAGCACTGCAGGTGTAGTCCCAGCAATCACCCTCCCTCCACCCTTCCTCCCCCCTCCCTCCCCTCCCTCAAAGTTCAGTAGAACTACTAAAACCAGTCACCACCAGAGAGATTCACAAAATAAAAACTCCATGATGCTCCTTCACTGCCTCCAAGCTAAGCTGGAATTTTTGTTATTGACAAAGTTTGATTTCTACCATTTGTGATTTCTAATAAATAACATGTATAAAAAAAATGCTCAAAATCTTTTTACTAAATCAGATAAGAAGCTAGAAGATAATATTGTGGTTTTCTTTCACATGATCCCTGAACTACGTAAGAAGTCTCACCAGGAGCCTACTGGCCGCAGCATAACTTCTATTAACAGGGATGTTGCTTCTGTTTTTACAGATAAAAATCAATAGTATCAAGAGCTGGGGAGGATTAAACCCAAAACCTAGGACAACATCAAAACTTCCACCAGTCACATCTGTCCCCATTACTTTGCTCTCTGCATTAGTGATGGCTCAGCAAAGAAATTACTTTTATGTAACTATCTGTTCTCTTTAATCACTATACCACTGGTGACAGTTGCCACAATTATCGTGAAAAGGGTTCTGATCTTGATGCTTTTCTGGCCACTCCCTCTTTCACATGATCCTTCACCACAAACGTTTAAAGTAAAGTACATGACTGTGTGAGTCAAACATCAACAGGCCTGAGAACAGAAGTAGTATTATAGTCACAAACTGAATCTATACAAGGCAGAAGAGTTTCTTATGTAAATATAAACCAAAATAATCAAGATTTCCACATCCCCATTAGGCAAGAAAGAAAAGGTATAAGTTCAGGGGCATCAAAGAAGGTTCTTTTTAAGTCCCTCTAATGAGTGTATTGCTGCTAAAATAATTTCACTAAGTACATTATGGAATGGCCCATGTGGAAGCAACTTGATATGATAAAAGCAGCTGGGCCTTATAAATCAGTCCTGGGTTTCATTCTGACTCAATCATTTACTTAACTACTTGTTCTGGAGCACATCATTTCACTCATATGAATCTCAGTTGTTCTCTTATTTTTTAAATGGCAATGATAACATCTGTCTCAAAGACAGGCGGTAAGGACAAGAGAAGACAGCAGTAAAGATTACATTGCCTGACTTGGCATGTAGGCATTCAATAAATAGCTGAAGCCTTCTAACACAATACGTATCAGTTTTTTAATTAAAATATGATTAAAACCTACTCTTCCCATAAGTTTAACAATTTAAATATTAATTATTTAATTATTAATAAAATATAGTTTCTCAGGGTTTTTCTCTGGTTGGAGAACGTCTGCTGCACTCCCCCTTTTTGCTTGCTACTAATCAAGAAATCATGTTACTATACAAATCTGTTAAAATCAAATGTGGAATAAAAAAGAATAGATTTTGCATGGGAGTCTTAAACGGGCCCTCCAATGAATAAAGTCTGCACAAGAATAGGTACTACACAGACTCTGGAAGATTTCTTAGGTTATCTTAGGCGCCAGTTCAGCTTTCTACCTGCATAAGTTCCACATAGTTGAGACTGCCAGATAAGCAACAGCTAATAAGAAAAATGTTGGGAGTCCGCTTGGCGCCTGTAGCTCAAGTGGCTAAGGCACCAGCCATATACACCAGAGCTGGTGGGTTCGAATCCAACCTGAGCCCGCCAAACAACAATGACAACTATAACCAAAAATAGCCAGGCATTGTGGTGGGCACCTGTAGTCCCAGCTACTTGGGAGCCTGAGGCAAGAGGATCACTTAAACCCAAGAGTTTGGGGTTGCTGTGAACAGTGACACCACAGCAGGGCGACAGCTTGAGACTCAGTCTCAAAAAAAAAGAAAGAAAGAAAAATGTCAGAGTAATTTACTGTTAGTAAACGGCTCCCTTGCCAGAAGAGGCCTAATCATATATTTAAATGCAAAAAATATATGAACACTTGTTTTACTAGAAGCAATATTCATAAACAAGCATATACAAGAGAATGCCATTTGGACTGGACACAAAAGATGCACAGAACTCCCAGGAGTAATAACAGCCAAGACTGTAACTATTTCTAATGAATAATGAGTGCAATGGGCAGGTGGGCTTTTCAATTATACAAATACTTGCCCGTTGTTTTCGATCATTTGTCATTTACCCACAGGCTTAATCACTGTCATGTTTAAGTAACAACAATGTACACAGTACACTCATACCATTGTCACGGAAATGAATAAGAGCAGTTAAAGAGGTATGACTCCAAATTGAGAAAGACAGTAATTTTTATGAGTATTTTATGAGATTACCACAATAGTCAAGAATGGCATTGCTAAGGAATTGTTGATAAGATGGTGAGCCATGCTGGAAAAATCTAGTACAGTAGGGAAAAGGATAACAGTTTTTGCCTAGCTACTACCCTCGGGATTCCAGCAAACCACAGGCAGAGAGAGAAGTGAGGTACAGAGTGGAGGATGTTAGTAACTGTCTGGGTTGCTATCAGTTAAGGCTGGAAGATTTCCCTATCATATGAAAGTTCCCATTCGCAGATCATATACTGAATGATCAGTGAAGCAAAAGGGCAAAAGTTATATTTATTTCACCACTATTCTATCACTAATTTTCATAAATAAATCATTAGATGCTAACTCTTGCCAAGGGCTCCTTGAAGAGAAAATGGAGTATTTGACAATGCACTATAAGGTAATAGCAAAAAAGACCAGGGGTTTTGCGACCCAAAAAAGACCCACAAATGCTAAAAGTAACTGACATAAAGGAATTTGATGTACTACCTGACAGCATAGTGCTCAGCACAAAGTGGCCCATTAATCACCAAGCATCCATCCTGTCTGTGCATAGCACTGTGGAAGGCTCAGGAATAAAGAATAAGATGAAATCACTGCTCCCGTCAGTCAGGCCAGGAAGGTCAGACAAAAGTAAAAGGAGTCACTGCAGAAATCCTCCTCCCTGAACCTCTTGCCGCACAGCAAATCCAAAGCAATGTTGACATAGCGCAAGGAAGCCTTGTAATTCTAACTGAATTTAGGCTTGCAAGACTGAATCTTACTCTCCAGACTCAAATCAGAGGCTTCCTCCCAAGGTCAGATTGGCTGTGTTTGCTAATGCATCTCGGGTCATGCCAGATAACTCTTCTAATCCATTAGTGTGCACTATTGATCCAGCTGGGCATTCTTTAGCTTTATGAACGATGCCCTTTGTAAAGTACATTTGGGAACTCCTAAACCACGATCTCCATAGGGTTAATCCAGGTGGGGCACAGAGGTATAATAACAATAATGCCCAACCTTAGGATTTAGTTTGAGTTCTCCAGAAGCAGATCCTAAGTAGGGACCAGTGGTAGAAAAGTGGAGAAGGATGTCAAGGAACAGAAGGAATCTAGTTATTAGTCAGCTGCCAGAGTGGCTGCCTGGAGCTGAATTTCCTGGGGAAACCTTGGGAAATGGGGCAAAATATCAGTTTCAGGATTCTCTCATCCAAGAGTGGAACTGGGGCAGTTTATATGTCAATTCTGGAGCATTAACGGATGAGGGCTGCTGGGAAAGTCAAAATTTTAATTCCCCAGAACTGACCTGCTCTTCATAAGCAAAGCAGCCTCCGAGGGGCAGCCCTGAGACACAGAGACACAAATGCTGACATCCTGGGGAGAACAGAGTGACGGGCCAAGGAAGGGCCCTGGAAGAGCTGCCAATCAATGTCCAGGTAATTAGCTCTATTCTTGTGTATCCACTAGTGACAAATAGAATTCAATGTGAAAGTACTAGGAAACATAACTAATTCTTTTTTTAAAATGAAATACAATCAGTCAAAACTGTAGCCTTTTTCTTTCTGTTTACAAGGAACATTTTCAGCCAATGCAACTGTTCGAGGCATTTTTAGTGTTTAATCTAAGGAAAGCTATCATACATTTCTGCCTAGCTATTCATTTTTGCTCATTTCTTAACCTATAATATTTAAAATATTAAAGAACATCATTTGAAGACTGAAGTTTGATTCCATTGATATGTTTTATCTATTTTAAAGTGCTAATTTATATTTCAACCAATATTTGGGCAGTATTTTTTAAGGCAAAATTGTGTATTACAAGGTAAACTGAAGAAGTATTCACTGATCCTAAGTTTCTATGTGTGTACAGCCATATCGGTGGTTTGGAGTGCTGGTTTCCCCTGTCCTTTCCATCCTACTGGACTGCGATACTCTTGAGAGTAAAAGGGCAAAAACTCACTATTTTTCAAATTTCTAACAAGAAGTAAGGTTTACTTGCCAATTGTTTAAATCCAGTTCTTTTTTTTTTTTTTTTTTTTTTTTTAACAATTTAGAAAGGGGAATTAGAATCTATTGAAATTTCCCCACTGTGATAAATGCCCCTTAAAAAACACAGTCCGTATGTAACTCCCCTTTCTAAAGCATCTAACCTACCTTCCTTGCTGGTTTCCCCAGTGTCATTAAAAGATGGCAAGATGGGGTAGAGAGTGGGGAGATCTCCCAACAGAGCACTACATGGGGTGACTCCAACTTTAGATTTCATTCTGCACCCTGTCCTTCAGTAAGTCAGTCATCTTGCATATCTTAGATTCCTCAATTATAAAAAGAGGTCTTGTTGCTTCTTACCTTGACTCAAACACTGGGCACTAAAGTACAAGCCATTATATAAAATTAGATGATCTCTATGAACTTGGCTCAAGATCAACCAAGTTTATATAACATAACTTCATGTAAAGATCAAGATGCAATTAATATTGAGAGCACTCAAATGACTTGGAAGATAAGTACTGGGTGTGTATGTAGCACTTTCACAAAACTGTTTCTGTAATTACTAATTTTTTTTAATTTATTTATTTTTATTGTTAAAGCATAGCTATGTACATTAGTGCAATCAAGGGGTACAATGGGCGGGATTCATATACAATCTGAAATATTCTCATCAAACTGTCCAACGTAGCCTTCGTGGCATTTTCTTAGTTATGTAATTACTAATTTTTAACATGTTTTTATGGCTCTTAAAAATTCTGCTTACATCTGAATTCACATTATTAAATATTTGTTAAATTGCTATTGTAGAATAGAAATTAAACTTAACAAAGAGAGTCTGTTCCTTAAAAAATAAACAACAGAAGTAGAACAAAATGGGACAACAAAAAATGGAAGCATTAATATGAGATTTGTTGCCTTCATTCTCTGGCCTTCTGTCACCATGTTACTCAAATCTTAAACGCCACCCAGAGGGGCAAGAGTAAGGGAAAGATAATTTATTTGTGATATATTGAAATTGGCAGGTGAAGTGCCAGTAGGAAATAATAATAGACCTCTTCCAACTTCCACTCCCTTATTTAAGTTCTGTCAATTCTATCATCAAAGTATCTTTTTTTTAAGCCAGGGTCTTGCTCTGTTGCCTGGGATAGAGCAGGGTGGCCTCATTATAGCTCACTGCAACCTCAAACTCCTGGACTCATGCAATCCTCCCTCCTCTATCTCCTAAGTAGCTAGGACTACAGTCGTACACCACCTGGATACCTGGATAATTCTTTTCTTTTCTTTTATTGACAGGGTCTCACTATGTTGACTGGACTGATTTTAAACTCCTGGCCTCAAGTGATCCTCTCACCTTGGCCTTCCAAAGTGCTGGGATTGATTGCAAGTAGGAGCCACCATGCTCAGAAAGATGTCTTTATCAGCATTGTTCTCATAGTTAACCTTGCATGTTCTAATTTAGTGTAAGAAGTGACCAGGGACATGATTAGAGACCTAAATCTGTCACTCAAATTAATTCTTCCTCCTACTAAATATTTTGTTAGAAAATGCAAAAAGGAGTCAGACTTTCTAAATGCTATCACATCAATATATATTTAAAATGTAGTTAGCTCTTAAAGGAAAAATAGACCATACAAAAAAAGTCATATGACTAACAGCTCACTTATCAGAGTTCTTTCTGGAATAAAGAGAATTTGATATTACATCTAAAATTAACAAAAGTATATCATTTATACATAGGCTGACTTTAAGTACTGGATTTTCAGATTTCATCTACTCTCCCAATGTAATTTTTCCCTGTTACTTGCAACAATGTCCTGGTTTCATAATTATATGATATAGTAATAATGATATTAAAAGAAAATTTCCCGATATCTTATGGTATAAATCCCCTACATTTCTTAAATAGCTAAGTCATCTCTGACTTGAATTTTATCAATAGGCAGAACAAATTAGAATATCTATTTCATTTTTAAAGTAATATATCAATTATGTCCAAAAATTCTATAGTTATCAAATGACAAGTTACCCCAAAACATGCAATAATATATCACATTTATTTATCTGTTATCAGACCAACTGTCACAAGACTATCTTTAATAACTTATGGAGGCAAATATAATAATATAGCTGCCTATTTTGAGTACTTTTAAAAACACAATTTATAAAATTACTAATGAAGAAAATACTTTACGCTTGTCCAACGCTGCACTTTATACATAGCATCAAGCCTTTCTGACATATTCAATATCTTCCTTCTGTAAAAATGGGAATAGTATTATTGCTAAATAACTGTGTGAATGAGACATAATCACTAACAGATGCTTTGAGAAATGACCAGAGTGCAAATTCTTAACTGTATTTACTCAGCAGAGGTCTGAGAACAAAATAACTACACAAAAACTCAAGTGACTCCATAGAAAAAGTACCTAAAATATCCTTTTCTCACAACCACCTCTAATTCAATATGTATTATTGAGAATAAACTATATGCCAGGAATATGTATGTTACATTTATAATAGATCTTAGCTATGTTTGGCTTGACATCACAATTTTGCCAAACTTCTTAAGCTCCCTATCACTGTCTGGAATACACTCTTCAACTATTCTTTTCCACTATACATAAACCCAAGAGGATGCAGGGATTTAAACTATTACAACTAAATTGTTCCTATATCAAGCCTGAGACTGCTGCCAATATAGATGGAGACACAAAACATGGAGAGAGCCATGTGCAGTGGCTCACATCTGTAATCCTGGCACTCTGGGAGACCAAAGCAAGAGGATCACTCGAGGCCAGGAGTTGAAGACCAGCCTGGGCTACACTGAGACTCCCATCCTACAAAAACATTTAAGAATTAGCCAGTAGGGTGATATACACTGTAGTCCTAGTCACTCAGGAGGCTGAGGTGGGAGGATGGCTTGAGCCCAGGAGTTTAGGTTGCAGTGAGCTATGATTAAACCACTGTACGTACTCCAGCCTCAGCAATAAGACCCTGTCTCAAAAAAAAAAAAAAAAAAGAAAGAAAGAAAGAAAGAAAGAAAGAAAACAGAACCACAAGAGGGACCATATATAACATAATCAAATATTTTGACCTGGTTGTATGTACCTTCACATTAACCTGCAATAAATTTACTTTTCAAGAAAGAAGTGAATAAACAAGCAAAAAAAGGAAAGAAAGAAAGAAAAAAGAAAGAGAGAAAGAAAGTAAGAAACTAAAGGAAGAAAAACTAGGTCTTCATTACCTGCTCAGGCTCCTACACCCAGTTTTACTGAAATGTCTTCCTCTTGACTCTCCCTTTATATAGGCCAATAATGTCCCATTTTGCATGTTCTGCTCTTTGCACTTTAGTCTTAACTAATGGATCTGAGTTTAGTAGAAAGAAATAAAAAACAACTAGAAGCTTGTATTTCCTTTTACTTGGTTTCTATATCTCTTTTCACTCATTCTCATCTCTTTAATAGTCAGAATGTCAAGTTAGTATTCATAAGGAAAACATTTATTATTGTCAACTATATAAAGAACAAATGTTTCAAACTAATTCTCCAAATGTTTAATTGTCATAGCATTATAATCATAGCATCACCAAGAGGACCTGGTTGACACTTACAACCACTTAACAGGCTTTTAAAAGTTATAGATGCTATCTAAATTATTAAGTATGGCATGTAACTCATCTATCTTTAGTCTCTGATTAATTTAATTGCCCAACAAGCAAACAATTAATTATCACTTTAAGGACAAAAATCCTAGAACTCTGCTTTATTGGTTTCCTTAATTACACGCATTTGATCCCATTAAGATAAGAAGGAGAATGCCTTTATTAATAAACTGTCAAACATATGCCTCTTTCTGTTTAAATTATTATTCACATTAATTCCAGAACTTTCTTCAGCAAATTCTTTATTTGATTTGAGAACACGGGGGAAAAAAGAAAATTCAGTTTCTCCTATATTGTCACCCAAAATCAACACAGAGGACTTCTGAGATTAATGTAGGGGACGGGGGAGGGGTCCCCCCCACACCAAACAAGCAATCAGTTCTGCAGCAGACACCAGCTGGGTTTCCTCTAATCCAATTCAATTCTGATACTATCTACCTGGAGATAGCTTAGATCCCACAGATTGAGGGCTCAGGCCATAAGACTTACCCCTCTCCACATTTCTGATATCTGCTGCAAGCTCCAAATTGTTTTACCTATACTTCTGACCAACTAGATATAAATTGGGGGTTATACAATCCCCTCCTGAGATTTGATTAATTTGCTAGAGCAGCTCACAGAACTCAGGGAAATACATTTACTAAATTATTAAAAAGGATATTACAAAGGATACTAATGAACACCAGATGAAGAGATAAATAGGCAAGGTGAGTAGCAGGGGTGTGGAGCTTCCATGCCTTCTCTGGATCTTCCACCCTCCAGACATCTCCACCTCTTAGATGTTTATGGGGGCTTCATTATTTAGGCATGATTGATTAAATAATTGGCCATTGATAATGAACTTAACCTTCAGCACCTCTCTGCTCCCTGGGGATGGTGAATAGGGCTGAAAGTCCCAACTCTATAATCATGTCTTGATCTTTCTTATAACCCATCTCCCACCCAGAAGCCACCTAGAAGCTGCCAGACACCGGTCATCTCATTAACATAAAAAGACACTTATCAATTCAGATATTTTAAGGATTTTAGGAGTTATGTGCCAAGAAACAAGGGTGAAGACAAAAATACAATAATATGGTCTGAGAAATGGATTGTTAACTTTGTCATTATGTGAACATCATAATGTACTTACACAAACCTAGACAGTATAGCCTACCACACACCTAGGCCATAGGGTATGGTCTATTGCACCTAGGCTACAAATTTATATGGCATGTTACAGTACTGAATACTGGCAATTGTAACACAGTGGTAAGTACCTATGTAGCTAAATATTATAAACACAGAAAAGTTAATGCACAGTTCTGTGAGGTTAAGACCACAAGATGTTGCTTGACATTAGAAAATTTTCAGTTCCATTATAATTTTATGGGACCACCACCATATATACAGTTTTTCATTGACAAAATTGTCATTATGTGACACATGATGGTATATATTTCACAGTATGACAGACACAAACAGAAAAAAGGCAAGGTACTTTAATGTCTCATATATAAACTTTCTATGAAAATACCATAAAAATGTTAAGCATGTTATTATAAAAGGTATAACTGGGTTTCAAATTCATTCTAATTTAAATGAAAGAGTAAGAATTTACAAAATTAGAGGCATGGTACTCACGCTTGTAATCCTAGCACTCTGGGAGGCCGAGGCAGGAGGACTGCCTGAGTTCACATGTCCAAGACCAGCCTGACCCAGAGAGAGACCCCATCTCTAAAAAAGCCTGGTGTTGTGGTGGGTGCCTATAGTCCCAGCTAGTTGGGAGGCTGAGACAAAAGAATCACTTGAGCCCAAGAGTTTGAGGTTGCTGTGAGCTGTGATGCCACAAAACTCTACGGAGGGCGACAAACTGAGACTCTGTCTCAAAAAAAGAAAAGAAAAAGAATTTACAAAATTAAATATCAGACACATCTGTGGAAACCTTATTTATGTCCAATTTTTCCCTTCTTCCAGGGAAGCTTCTCTCTTAATTCTTCTTTATTTAACCTCAGGAGAAACAAAAAGCAAAGTGGTAAGAGGAAAGAAAAAGAAAGCTAACATTTTTCAGGAGCTTCCATTTCAGGCACAAAGTTTGTGGCAGATTATAAACAAACACAATTCTGTGCTGCTCATTCCATCCAGAAATGGAATCTATTTTTTCGCCCCTTAAATCTTGTCTATCTTGTGAGTTGCTTTGATAAATAGAATGCAGCACAAGTGGCATCATGAAAGTTCTAAGCATAGGCCTTAAGAGGCTTGCAGTTTTCATTCTCTCCCACTTGAAATGCTATGCCCTATGAGCAGCTCCGAGCTAGAGAGACCCCATAGAGAAGAAATAATGTAACCCAGCCGAAAGCCTGACAACTACTAGATAGTTAGATGAGGCCATCCTAGACCCTTCTGTCTCTGCCAACCCACCAACCGGCTCATACCATAGCAGTGAGCCATCTACGGCCACACCACCCTGAACGCACCTAATCTCATCTGACCATAGAAGTGAGCCCAGGCCAGACCAGCAGAAGAACCACAAAGCTGAACCCAAGCTGAAGGACTGATCCACAGAAACATGAACAAATAAGACAGTTATTGTTCTAAGCCATTATATTTTGGAAATGGTTATTATTTGGCAATAAATAAATGATACAGTGCTCTCCATGGTTATTTCATTTAAACTTAGTAAGAATGGTTGACCCTTTTATGGTTGTGAGGAATTATACAATTTGGGGAGCTTTCTTTATGGAAAATAGCATAATCACAGTATAAAAATAATAAAATAATACACACTTAAACATATAAAGGAAATAAACTCATAAAGCTAAACCCCCAAAATATCTGCAGCCACTCCATTACCACCCAAGTGTGATAGAGGAGTCAGAATGGAGAGAGGTTGCAGGCTTAATAAAAACACACAGCATGTGAACACGTGGCTAGAGCCCTTTCAGGGGCTTCATTAACCGGCCTCATTAACTTTGTGGGAAATTCACTTCAACAGTTAACATTACTAACCCCATTTTACAGAGAGGAGCTATAACTCTGAGTGGTTGTCACTTGTTGGTTGTGTGGATGATGACCTGAAGACCAAGGCTTTGAGCCCAGATCCCTTTGTTTCCAAAACACGTGCTCTTTGTACCACCCTTGCTACCTCCCAGCCAATGGGTTACATTTTTGTATTGACCTTGTGATCTACTCCACACGAAGTTTTGTATCAATAGAAAACACTTCTACTTCAATATTTCAAAACACACCCCTATGGAAATGTAAGTTCACTGAAGAGCTCACCTAAGCATTTCCCTTTCCTGCCCTGTGAAGCAGGAACAACAAGGCCTGGCCTTCTGCTCATGTCTCTGATTAGGCAAAAAAACTGCAAGGCATTGCTTCAATCAAGGACCCTGTTAGCTTCCATTTTTTCAGGATTCCTTTCACCATATGCCAACTTCCTCATGGGCATGGTAATATAATACCAAAACACTGTGTATAGCTATTATTTTGCTCTCCTACCTACCACATGCCCTTGGCTTTGCATTTTTCTCATTTGTTCTATAGCATGGTCTCCTCCTGCCTATTCTAATTATATCAAGTTCCTTCAAGCCCGTATACATATAAACTTGCCTATGACCAAAGTGAAGTGAGATTCTAATAATTTCTAATTAATCTTTCTGTGTTCAGCTATATCAATCACTACTCACTCTCCTTTCAAATGACCTTCACAGGAAAACTGGAGAGTCATTAGCTAGCATGAAAACCAGATTTCTTGTTTTTTAACATTTACATAGCCTATTTGTTTGCAAGCAATTCCCTGCTTTTCACTTCACTAAGTTGATCCAATCAGCTGATTATTTGTTTTGCAGCTTGGTTTCAAGGTCAAAAGCCCTCAGTATGCAGTAGTTTATTCAATGTACCTATCTGAAAACAAACTTTCTGTGTAAGGTTTAACCTTGGGAGAAAAATTAAGCTGCTAGGGAAAATAGCTGAAGTTCTCTGCAGAGGTTGTACTAGTGGTAACTCAAGAGCATGCCAGGCAGCTCTTAAAATATAGGAAGGGTTCAGAGATCTCAGCCAGCCACATGACATCTCTGGGCCTCTGTCTAAGACAGAGGTTTCTGGTACCTTCAGCTTCATCTGTAAAATTCTTTTTTCTTATTATTTTTCTTCTTCTTCTTAGAAGACTCTTGCTCTGTTACCCAGGCTGGAGTACAGTGGCATCATCATAGTTCACTTCCGCCTCAATTCCTGGGTTCAGGAGTAGCTGGGACTGCAGGTGCATATTGTGCCTGGCTAACTTTTTAATTTTTTCGTAGAGACAGGTTCTCACTTCTGCTTAGGCTGTACTTTTTGATTTTTATAGAGACAAGATCTTACTTTGTTGCTCAGGCTGGTCTTGAACTCCTGGCCTCAGTGATGCTCCCATCTCAGCCTCCCAAAGTGCTGAGATAACAGGTATGAACCACCAGGCCCAGCCCAACTCTAAAATTCTATGAATCTACAGACTTTCTTCTTTATCTTTATCAAAGTGATATTTAAAAAAAAATATTCAATTCTCAGTAAGTATTTTAAAGTATGGAAATTCTAAATATGTGTATAATCTTCTCAAAGTTGAACCACTTCAAAATAACTTCAAAAAATCCCATTAAAATGTTTTTCAAAAAGTAGTTTAAAACAACAGAATAGTGGAAAATAAAGTAAGCAATAAATGCTAAATCACAAATACTACAAATAAAGGCAAAATAATAGCCATTTCATCTTTATACATTGGTTATAGAAACTTAGCAATAAATCAATGAAGTGTCCTTTAAAGCAATTTTCATATGTTATTCATTATGTAAACCACTAAGCTAGCTGTAATTGTTCAACTTTCAAGCAAAATAGTCCCAGTTTGAATTTTAATAAAATTCCCAATGATTCACGTATACTAGAATAAAATACGGGGTTTGGTTACCAGCCAAAACTGATTTTTATATAGCTTGTAACTGCATACATACAACAATGAAAACTGTCTTGACAATAACATTCTGTTAAGAATAAATGGTTTTCTTCTTCTCATTTTTTTCAAGTTCATTTCATACATATATAGTATTTGATAGATTGTTTTTTAAAGCTAACATTTATAAAACTATCACTGTGGTAGTAACAAGCCAAACAGCATAAATCTAAAAACCTATGATGCTATATTTTATTTCAATTTCTATCTCATTTATCAATGTCTTTGCAGTTGTTGTATATGAGAATCATAAAAGAGAGGTAAAAGTTCTGTGACACTTGTAGTGCAGTGTCACTACAGCCTCTTAGGGCTAGGCCTACAGAACCTTAGGTAGCCCATAAATTCCCTGATTTTTTTTTTTTTTTTTTGACATAGAGTTTCATTTTGTCACCTTCAGTAGAGTGCCATAACGTCATAGCTCACAGCAACCTCAAATTCTTGGGCTGAAGCAATTTTCTTTTCTCAGCCTCCCTAGTAGCTGAGACTACAGGTGTCCACCACAATGCCCGGCTATTTTTTTATTTTAGCAGGCCCAGGCCGGATTCAAACCGGCCAGCCCCAAACCATGTAGCCAGCGCCCTAACCGCTGAGATACAGGCACCCAAAACTCCCCGAATTTTTAAGTAAAATGTTATATACTCATTTTGGCAGCACATGCACTAAAATTAGAAGATTAGCATGGCCCCTGTGTAAGGATGATACATAAATAAAATGTTACACATCTGTGTGTTTTCTCTATGATCAATAAATTAAAAACAAAACTAACCAAGTAAATCAAAATTGCTTTGATGTATTCTTAAAATTCAGTTCAAAAGACACCTTATAAAGTAAGGCTTAGGAGATGAAAGACAATTTGGTGGTGACCCTTACCCTAGATGTAGCAGAATTCTGTTTTAGGTCAGAAGAGGTGACCAAGCTAAAATGCACGCCTCTTACTAAGTAACATCCTGAAGTGGCATATTTTATAGTACTCAAATGGCATCTCTGAACAACTGGTTGAGAGGCAGAAGTTAACCAGAATATTTATATTTTAGTGGATCAAAAACACAGGCCTGGTTGGCAGTTCACTCCTGTAATCCTAGCACTCTGGAGGCTAAGATGGGAGGATGGCTACACCAGCCTGAGCAAGAGCAAGACCCTGTCTCTATTAAAAACAGAAAAAATTAGCCAGACATGGTGGCCTGTGCCTGTAATCCAAGCTGCTGAAGAGGGTGAGGCAGGAGAATCGTTTGAGTCCAGAAGTTTGAGGTTGCAGTGAGCTGTGATGATGGCACTGCCCTCTAACCAAGGCGACAGAGCAAGAATGCCTAAAAGAAAAAAAGTCACAAATACTGATCATTTAGCCACTGAACGGCTAAACTGTCCATTTGACTTGGTCATCCAAATCAAGATTCAGCTGAAGTAGCATGGGTCCTATTAGGAAGGCTAGTACACAAAGACGAACCCAAATGCGGAAGTGATTTGGGATTAGCGAGGGACATCAAGTGGGCAAACCTACGTTTGTCAGCAAATCAAGTTACATAGAGATCTAAGTAACTAAGCACTTGGCATCAAGAAGATGTCAGAGCAGGCAAGTTAAAACCCAGCTTCCCAGAGAAGCCTCTAGAAGCCAGGTAGGACCCCCATACCAGAATAACTGGGCTATCAGGCAAGGTGGAAAGAAAGTGATAACACAAGGAACAAGGAAAAAGTCGTCTATTAGTAGAATCAAAGACAGAGCAAAACCAACCAAAGGCTGATTTGTTGTGAATGACCAGACTAAGTTGCTAAGAACAGGATTGGTACCAAAACCAAAAACAGGAAGGAACCCACATGTGGGATTTAGGGACTTCTGCTCTGAAAGAATAACAGATTGTCTAGAAAGAGGAAAAAGCTAAAATGAAGAGTGAGCTTTAGTCAGATGGAGTAAAACGGCAGGCATTTCGAGAGGAAACCGACACAGGTGCCAGTCGCAAACAACAGTGCAAGAAAAGGTCTTATTCCCTTGGCCCAATGCTTAGTTTATCAAAATTCCCTTCCCTATTTTCCTCAAACTAAATGAGGAAGTCAGTTGCTGACCTAAATATTTATGAGCTTTAGTAAGTTACTTGTTCCCAGAATGTTAGCCAAAAGAGGGATGAGCATTTATCCTAGCCACCAATTCAGTTATCCAGAAGCATATTCACAGTAACAACCACAGGACTAGTTATAAAGCTTCTGTCTCTATTTTTAAACATCCATAAGTTTCAGAATAATATGTAACTTAAGTTCTAAACCAAAAACTAAAAGGGCTGGGTGAAAAGCATGGCATTATAATGCCTAAAAATACGACAAGCCATCCAATTGAGCCCTTCCATAATTAACTCAAGTAACACCTGAGTGCTAGTATTAAATAATTTCAGGCCCTTAAGTGATTCACATCTACCCTCCTTTTCTCCTTCACACTCATTTTCAATAGTAAACTTATATCTTCTACACTTTAACAAAAAGTATAATATACAAATCTTATTATACAAGTATTCAAGTACAGTCCTCATATCCAAAGTTTGATGATATCATGTGTATATTTCTTTATACATAAATGTTAATATAAATCATGCCATCCAGAAAACTTTATTTCAAATCCTTGCACAATATACTTTTTCAAACATTATAATGCTTGGTAGAAGCTAATTTGAAAAGATTTTTCCCTGACAACTAAAGAAACATCAAGATTCTCAACTAGTTAACAATCAGAAGGAATAAGGAATTGAAGCTGAAATGTTCCAGTTCCTTCCTTTAGGAAATCTTCTGGAGAGAAGGCTGAGGCAAAGAGAAGCCTTACTCAGTAAGACATCATAAACATTAAGATTTATATTTGGATTTACTTGGAACTCCACTTGTTGAGATAAGGTAGAGTTAATCTCTGTCGCATACTACTGCTGGGCACACCTACTGTGTGACCCACAAGGTACCTATCATTTCAACATTATTTCAGTACAGAGTGCCTTCCTAATTCAACAAATATTTTTGTGTACCTACCTTGTGCCAGGAACTGTGCATAGGAATAAGGATGCAGTGTTGAACTGAGAGAGGGCCTGCTGCCCTCATGGAATCTCTCAACTCACAAGCTGGTAGTGCACATAAGAATCATTCAAGAGGAATTTATATTCCCAGCCCCAGAGTGGGTTCCCAAAGCTTCCAAGTGATTCTGATGCAAGTGGTCTTTTCAAGCACACCCTGATAAACTGGTCCAGATGGAGCTCCTTGCATGTGTCTGTGTTACCAATGAATACTCAATGCTGAGCACATAGTAGGTATCTCAGTATGTATTAAATGAATCTATAAATAGGAAATGGAAGAATGGAGAGAGAATCCCTTATACAATGCAGAAGAGACAATGGTGCTATTAAAGCATATAAAGGGGCACGTACATAGCTTGGGTAGAAGCAGGGACAACTTCCTAGAGAAGGTATCCCTGGCACAAGTCTTAACAGTGTACGTAATAAGAAGCCAGGCAAAAGGGATGTCAGAAAGAGACAGCCAGAGGAGAGATAAGCTGAGAAATAGCAAGGCTTGGGCAGAAACTACGATTTGTTACTACAGAGTCTTGAGGCAAAAAATTAAGCTGGAATTTCACCTACCTTATCTCTAACCATGATAATCCTCTTCAAGTTAAGGATTATTATTTCTACTTCATAAGTAGGGAAAGTAAGGCACAGAGAAATTAAAATTTGTCCTAGGAAATGGTAGTTTCTCAAAAAAATCACACGGAGAATTACCATATAATCCAGCAATACCACATCTGGATATACACCCCAAAAGAAATGCAATATTGCATGATTCCATTTATACGAGGTACATAAAATAGTCAAATTCACGGAGACAGAAAGTAGAATAGTGGCCACCAGGGTGTCAGGGGGAAGAGAAAATGGGGAATTCATGTTTCATGGGTACAGAGTCACAACTGAAGAAGATAAAAAGTCCTGGAGATGGATGGCGGCGATAGTGGCAGAACAAAGTGAGCGTACATTTAATGCCACAAAATATACACTTAAAACGGTTAAAATGATCAATTTTAGGTTAAGCATATTTACCACAATAAAAAATTTATAGATAAATAAATAGATATTTCCTATATATGTAGAATAACTTAGATAGATAGATATCTCCTAGTAGCTGTACTAGGATTCAAGCCCAGACTTGCTTCCTAAAGAGAGAAACTAGTTTCACCCTCAAGCCTAAAATAGGAGAGGTTTAAAGAAAGGGCCTTGGTCAAAGCTACCAACAACCCACCACCACCGCTAGAAGCATAATATTAACTATAGGTGACTGGCGTCTGTCACATCTCTGTACATATTTGAAAACTGAAGAAAAATCTATCAGTATAAAAAATTTTAATGAGAGAAGCAATGTGATGCATTAATACTGAAAGAAAAATAATTTTAAAAGGATAGTTAACAGGCTTCCATCTCCTCCTTTAATCTACAATCACTGCAAATTATGAATGAGCATATTAAGTGGTTCCTACGTCTTTTTAATCAATACCATACTATTCCAGGCATATAGATGTTTTTAAAAAGCATAGCAAATAAATAGCAGTTAAAAAGGTAGGAAAATAATAGGTAACAGGATGACAGTCTAGAGGCGGGATTGGTACCATCCACTTGCTGTGCCAGAGTCTAGCAAGTCAGGGCAGGCTGTTGCACACAGTGACGCCATCTCCCTGCCACATCGCAGCTGTGTAGCAGGGGGTGCCAGGAATTGAGAGGCACACTGCCTTGAATGACATTTTTGCCCTTACTCCACATGCTGTTATGTTCCTCCTACCTTCATCTAACACCACCTGGTACGTTGAAAATAGGACCCAAGCCTGTCACTAAAGTCATTCACTGCTTTTGCTGTAGCTTTCAAAGACACCACAAGATCAAATGCCAACCCTCTTTATTTATATAGGAAATGAGAGTCATTTATTAATTGAACTACTTTCACCTTTTACTACTAATGGCAAATCCAAATGCCAGACCACATGCCATATCATGTGGCCTCACCCTGGCACAAAGACTCAACCTTAATATATACTCATCATAGCTTGGGTGAGGTAGAGTCAGGCGGATGGATCCATGTGCCAGTTGTCCTTCTATTTCACCTTGTCATGGTTTAAAGGCCCTGTGAACTTCCTCCAATCCAAAGTTGTACCCCCCCCTTCCCTCCTGGTCTCCTCTGCCACACCAAAACCTCCAGGAGAGGGGTGAGGGAAGTGCAATTGCTCCCTGAGAGCCAAAGCCTTCTCCCCACAGTCTCTGCTGCTTTTTACCACTTTCTCCAGTTCTTGTCTCTTCTCTCTTCTATCAGTTCTACCCCGATTTTAGGTATCACTGGAAAAACCTTTCTTGCTATTACTTGGATCATGGGAAACATTTCTGAGAGCAGCAACATTAACATGGTGATTTGGGCACGATGCCTTCTCATAAATACCAATTACTTCATAAGCATTTTCAAATAAAGTTTACTACAGCCAATCAGAACACTGCTTTTCTTCCAGGCAGCTAGTTAATCAATACTCCCATCACTGTGCAATAGGAAAAATCTTCATGCTCTAGGATGGTTATTACCTAATATTCAGAAGCTACTTCATTACCAAAGACATATGTACTGGGTTTTTCTATTTTTTTTTTTTTTCTATGTGTTTCTGTATGTAGAACTGCTCCCAAAGTCTGAGTTTGCAGAAATTCTATCTTTGTGTAACAAAAATTGTATTCACCTTATGCAGATGTCAAGGGGAGGACAAATTTTTCCTTTATTCTCTTAAGTTCATTTCCTGGGGCACGTGAATTAAACAGAAAAAAAAAAGCAGATTAGAAAGAGAAAAGGAGTCTGTTTACACATGCAATGCACATACACAAGGGGGGGCTCAGTGACGAGGAACTCACAGGTGGTTAGAACTTGGGACTTATACACATATACCCAACATTTTAGGGCTGGGAAAAGAAGGCTCCTATTAGAAGAATAAAAAAGTTTCTTCAGGAAAGACAAATGAGGTTTTAGGAAAGCAAATGGGTTAAAGCTTGTGATGGTGTTTGTTCATGCTGGTGCAAGTGGTCTTTCTGTCTTCTTTACGGCCAGTCATGCAACTCTCCCAGAGAGCAATTGATGGCAGCCTCATTTCCCAGAAGTTGCTGTTTTTAATCAGATAAGGAAAGCTCTGAGATATCACCTTTCTGCATTTGTCAACTCTCAGATGTCTTCAGCTTAAAATAATCTTTATACCAACTTTGGTGTTCCCAGCGGGTCCCCACTCAGGAGATAAAGACCTTCAGTAATACAGTTGTTGTGCAGTCAATATGACCTGTCTTCCATGGTATTGGAAGAGAGGGAAAAAGCATAAGCAATAAAGTAATTCTCTTGACGTGTAACTGGCCTTTAGGGGTTTGGCATGGGTTTTCTTTTTTCCAGATCCAGCAGAAGTGCTCATTTCTCTCATTCCAAATATTACCAAACATTGTAAGTCTGCTCATTTGCTCCTGTAGGTGCTCTCCACCTCACATAAACACACAGTCATATTTATTAAGACGGTTCTGGCAATCACATGTTCTGGATTCCAGGCAGGATTCACACTTTCTCAAATTATTCCTGCATTCCTTGAGTTCATAGGTTCAGAAAAGCACTTAGCTCACTGTCTGAACTGGAAATGGTTTAATTACCTTGGGACAAGGGGAAATTGTGGAGAAAAAGAGAATAAGAGAATAAGATCAATGCCTTATAACAAAAGGGTTGGAGCTGGACGGAACCTTGGAGAAAAATATGACATGCTCCTAGGAATGAATTGCTAAACCTTAGAAAGGTTAAATTACTACCTGGTGATTGAGTCAGGCTCTCTCTTTCTCTCTCTCTCTCTCCTGTAAAACCGCTAATGAAAGCACTGAAATTTTGTGCTAAAAGGCAATTTCAGATGCTGCTTCTACAGACTGGCACTTCAGGAGCACCTGAGCAAACTTGAACTAGTCACTCAAATGATAACCTACTCTCATTTTAATGATCTCCCCAGAGAGATGCCTCTTGGGAGATGTTTCTTCGCTGATTTAAGGCCAGTTGCACACATCTTAAAGAAGATGTCTTCAATCTTCTATATTACTCTTTGAAACACTCTGTTTTCTTCAAAGTCTGTGAAGAGTTTCTTCCCCTCACTCTTACCCCCACTGTGGAATATATTAATAAATAAATATTTTTAAGGTTATTTCAATATATAGTCTTCTGTTTTTACAAATTTTTGCTTTGAGACTTTATTATTCTTGTAATTGGACAGAAAAGGCAATACTGATATATTTTTTAATTTCCATTTTTCTGTGAACTGGACATCTCAGAATTAGTTTGATCATATAGATTGGCAAGTGTTCCTGGAAAACTCAAGGCAAAGATTAAGAAAGAGTACCCTTGAAAAAAAGAAAAGCCCATTTTCTTTTCTATTGGTATTTTGTTGTAGTTTTTAATTACACAAATGACAGAATGCTAAGGATTTTGCACACCTACTATTCCCTGCGTTTGCTGCCCTCTTGCTTGCTGCTGTCACCCATGGATTAAAGAAGGCAGAAAGGAAGGTTATACTCTATGGACTGTGGCCTTGGAAACAGAGCCCTGCCTGCTCTTTAATTCCCTCATTACCAAGTCTTCAGCGTCAACTCACTTAGCACACCTAGGGCATAAAACATATTTTGTGAAATATAGCAGAATACCAAAGGCATATAGATCATATAGGTTGTCTGTAAGAACCATCCCTTCTAGTTAAGGAAAGGAATTTTCCTTTCTTCTTTTTTTTTACCCAGGGCGAGTAGAACATCTCTCTCATCCCTGTGCCCTGTATTTCTCCAGGGAAAGGTCTGGCTCCAGACATCATCACTTGGATCAAGCCAAATTAATCTCCAGGTAGCAACATAACACCTCTGGCTGGTTTTACTATCCCTCTTGCCCAGAAAAATCTTGATCTTGTCTATTTCAAAGCCATTTGTTCTAGTTTATCTTCTCAATCTGCTCTTCTCCAGGATCTACCTTGAATAACTTTACATAAAGTTTTAGTTTATTTTCTGACCCATTTTCGTTCGTTCACAGTGTCTCCCACAGCAATCTGATGTGAGTCCATAACACACGAGTGCCCACATTAACATCAAATGTACCTCTGTCAAGTCTCTCAGAATAGGATGCCTATTAATAAGCTATCTTTATTTCTCCTTTTGTAAAAATCTATTTCTAATCCTGAAGCATTTCCATTTTATCAGGTAAAATGAATTTCTGTGTTTTCCTCTACTCTTTCTTTTCAGAGATCTTAGTTTCTTGCCCTAATTCTTCTTCAAAAACATCATGTTCATGTCAGAATTAGGTGTTTAACAGATACCAACCACTCACCGACACCAGAAGGTCTGGTTACTCCCAAACCTAGTGTTTTTGCTTTTCACTGGAACAATTCAGAAATTTCAGAAGCTCTTCTATTTACAATAATCCTACATAGTTTTATCAGACTTAAATTCGGTGGTACAATTTTGTATATATGTGCTTTAGTAAAAATTCATCCACTTATTCCTACTGTATGGGTTTTAAATAGTGAGATCAACTTTAACATTTTAGAAGTCTGATAATAGTTTTAATTTTTTAAGCTCTCTTTAGAGACTGGAATTGGAAGAAACATCTTAAATTGCACAGCTGTACTCTGTGACATGAGGTACCTAGCAACTGTCAAAATACAACCCAAACCACAAAGGTGTTTTGAAGCTGCATGTGAAAGCACATTCTGGGACAGATGCCGCCAACTATTCCACTATCAGATGCAGCTTGGCTTTTCAGCACAAATACAATAGGGAGACAGCTTGAGAGTGGAAAAGGTGTTCTAATAGTTTAAAATGTTTGAATATTCTACTTTCCATTGTCAGAATATAACATAAATGCATATTTGGAGCCGAAGCATTATAGTCCTAGGACATGTCTGCACAAAAATTCAAATATCTGTGTCTCTGAAGTCAGAGTCCTTATCCTGCTCCTCACAACTCATCTTTCAGAGTCTGTTTGGAAAAAGAAAAGATCATTTTCTGACTGCACTGTAGGGAAAATACAGTTACTTTACTGCCTACGAAAGTTACCATTCTCACTATCAAAATAAAAACACCCAATGTGTGAAACACTCTCTAGAAACTTTTAACAATATTTTCCCCTGGAGTGCTGAGGTTCTAGGGCTTTCTATTCATTAAATTCTGTTTTATATTGTTTAACATTTTTCCATATTCACTGGTTACTTTCACAATACTGAAACAAGCTCTTTAAGAAATACACTGATTTGAAGATTATACAGGTTTAATACAGAGATTATCTCCATGGGCTCAGGAATGAAAACGTATTTATGCTGGTTCCTGCAGACAATCACAGGTTCCTACAGTAAACACTCCTCCCCCAAGTACTTTCTGACCATTTTTAAGAAATATAGATTTTTCTCACTAGGACTACTGAGAAAATAAACTGAAGTTCTATTTTGAGAATTCAAAGTACATACCATTCATGTAAACCAAAGAACACACACTTGCTCAATGGCCCAGCCCACTACTTCATAGTTATAAAATGTGGAAAAGAAACCTTAAGTCTCACGTTAGCGATACAGTTGCACAACTCCTCAGTTCCTTCCCTAAAGAAAAGGACCTGTTTTTCATCATAAATATTAAACTCTCAAAACATCCTTGAGGATCTATCATCCATATGTGGCTCTGCCTTGACAGCATTTATTATCAAACCACTGCACTAGTGTAAATTATTTGCTTTCTTACCCTCTTACCCTAAATATTTGCACTTTTTTTCTTTAGGTCAAATTAAATTAGAAAAGTATTATTTTGTAAATCACTGGACACACTCACCCACTACCTTTTATATATATACATAAAATGAACTGTTACTCTCTCATCCCAATTTTGGGGACTCCCTCTTGTTCATATTTGTAGCCCCAGAGCTTAGCATAGTAGATCCTCACTAAGTGTCCTTTTAAATCTGAATAAATTCCTCTTCAAAATGGTTCCTAATTTTAGCTTTCAAAATACATTCTCCTGGTGATTTGCTTTCTTGTCATCTAAATATTCACACAGAAACCCATTATTTGCTTGTCTTACACTATCAATATTATTCCTCCTAAGTGCAGTCAACTGTTTCCTACTCTAAGCAGAGTCCTTTAAACATAATTTACCTTAAGAATTATAATCATTTCTAAATCTAATTCTCCAGTCCTAATTATTTTTTCTTATTTACTAATCTTTTATTTCCTGTCCTTAACAAATACCTACACCAAAAGCCATGCAGAAACACAATCTTTCACATGACTAAAACAGTGACTAAAACTTTTAAAGTCCAAAAACCTGGAAAAGGTGTACACATAACTTAATAATATTTTTAATAGACTATTTTGGAACTTTGAAGTTAATACAGACGTACAGTTTTTTTCACAGATTTTTTTCTTTCATATTCTTTTATCTCCATCTTCCTCCCAGAGTAGACTACAGTGAACCAGACCTTTGCTTTTTTAATGTTCCAATCTCACTGAATTATTGAGTCAGAGGATCCTCATTTCAATTAGTCACAAACACACTGTGGAGGAAACCTCATCTTCCTCACTTATTCTTTTGACCATGGCACTTAGCCTTGGTGATTTTCAGAGGAAAAAGGAAAAGTGAGAACGTGCATGCACACAGAGGCAAGTTAGAATGTTCAGACGGATGTATATAGTTATTATCTTAATCCAATAGTCTAATTTACATATGGGGAAATCATTTCTCTGCAATACAAACTATAAGGAGTGAAGCTCAAAACAATTGTCTTGTCTAGAGATGTGTATAATCACCTATATATTATGAGAAAGCAGTAAAGTTTTAAGATGAAGTGGTAAAGATATATGTTTATCTAAAGAACACATGAGTTTCAAAAAGATTGAGAAGCACCGGGTTGGCATTCCACTGCCAGGAATACTAATTCAAATTTCTAAGGAAAGACTGGCCATGTCCTCATTCCCTTTCCCTCCACACCAATGAATCTGTCTTTTCTTGCCAGGTTCCCTTACTGCTCTCTTCTTCCATGTTAATGACTCTCACCACTTAATATCCAAACATTTCTTTGTTCACTTCTCTCATTTCTCATACTTTCAAAATATAGCAAGGGATTAAAGATGGCGGCCGAGTAACAGCTTCCCTGCAACTGGGCACGGCGAATCTGGGGAAACAAGACTCCAGGCATCTCTGGCCGGTGTGATCTGCCTATGATGATCCCTTTGAGGAAACAGGTAGCCAGCAAGAGACTTCTGGACCCCAGGAGGAGGACAAAAACAGTGGAAAACTGGCAAGTGGCTGCGTATTTTCGATTGACCTAATCACACCGGCAACCGTGAGTACAAGCAGCAAACCGGAAAGGCCTTACCTATGAACTGTTTTGGTGTTCTTGGACTTGGCACTCAGTTGAGCTGCCTTGGGGAGAGCTTTAGCAGGAGTGTGGAGAACTTTGGGCATTGTCTGGGGCCCCAGAATGAGCCACTGAGCTGGGCGAAGTAAGCCATTGTGAAAGAACTGCTCCAACAAGCTCCGCCCTCAGGGTCCCAGAGCAAGGATTGGGCGAGACAAAGTAACCTAGTGATTGAGCAACCTAAAGGTGGGGACTGAACTGCCTTACAGCCTAAATCCTCAGGGGCAAAGTGAGGAGTTTTGGCACACTGGCCTCTTGGGCTGTTGCCCTGGGTAGAGTGCCGTGATGTCACTGCTCATAGCAACCTCAAACTCTTGAGATTGGCGCCACCCAGACATCCATAAGAGCTGTGCAGTGACCCCCAACCAGTGACCCATACCCACCGGGCCTCCGCATTCCCTGACTAGGAACTGCAGGAGCCACACAACCCTGCATCCTCCTTCCTGTGTCCTCCCAGCCTCCACACTAGCCCATTGATCTGGCCAGAGACACTGGTAGCTGCGTGCCCTCTGGAGCCCTCCCTGCCTCTGCACAGAGCCCTTTCCCCGGCCAGAGACTGCTGGAGCCTTGGGTTCTCTGTGCCAAAGTCATTGGGTGCCAGGCACTCCCAGAACCATGCACACCAATCCCAGCCCTGTTGCTGGATCCAGGTGTGTCACACATCGGAGCTGCTTCCACAACCAGAACTCCCTAGCTAGAGCAGCCCCAGAGGAGCTACACAGGGTCACTCCCTACAAAGAACCAGAAACAATAAAGTGATCCTGCTGAAGTCTAATCTTGGAAAGACACCTCCCCAACTCTGAGGACAGCCAGAGGCAATGGTGAAAAACAATTATGAGGCGAAATCAACAGAAAAACTCTGGCAATATGAATAATCAGAGTAGATCAACTCCCCCAAGGATCAATGGGGCAGAAACAGCAGAAGACCCCATGCACAAACTAATAGCTG
>CAUYPK010144266.1:0-20458 GCA_963574355.1 Loris lydekkerianus
ACCCAAGAATTTGAGGTTGCTGTGAAATATTATGCCATAGTACTCTACCCAGGGGTAAATTTTGATATTCTTTCTTTAAAAAAAAAAAAAAAAAAAAAGACCGAATGAATAAGAAAGTTACAAGACAAGATGTAAGTGATAAGGGACACTGTGGAACAGGGCTGAAAGGACTGATTAGATGGAACAGAGTGGAAGGAGCCAACAATCCCTCTGAGGTTATAATTATGGGTGACAAGCAAAATGATGAAAAATTTGGGAGGCAGATCCAGGTTGGGGAAGAGTGACATTTTATTTTGGACCTTACAATGAGATTCTTCTGAGATGTCAATGATGAACCCCTCTTAAATGGGGTCCAATTATTGAGAGAGAATGAGAAGACTACAAATCCCATTTGGGGATATTCTGGCCCTGCAACCTAATCCTAACTTCCCTACCTCAGAAATAGCACTGAGAGGATCAAATTTCAAAAGTTCAAAGTGGGGCAACCGAAGAGTCAAACACGGCAAATTCAATGGCCCACTTGGCCTACATCTCCTTGTTCACAGCTTGCCTTGTGGTCACCCTTCTCTCTTTGCTGTATTTTTCTTTTACTGAACAAATTTCAAAATGGTTGAAAATTCATTCTGATAATTACTGGCCATTAGTCATGGCCAGAGCAAGGGGCCGATAATAGCATGAAATGGAGTAGGATATCAGTAGGTTCATCTTAAATTTTTTTACAATTTTTCTAATGCCTACTACTACTAAATTAATACATTGCAAGATTTTTCCCAATATAATTTTGTCAGGCCATTAGTCCCTCTGCCAACAATTCCTCCTGAGTAAGTCCAACTGCAAGATTAAAGCATCTAGTCATGCACTATGATATGATGTGATTCAACGTTGGGCTCTGGAGTATTTCTTGCCCTATGTACTCTTGCCAGAAAAAAGCCAGTACAGCTTCAGTCATCTCATGTTCCTGTCAATCTTTAAGGTGGGAAGAGTACTTTTTCCTACTGATGAGTCCAATTTTGCAAAGTCACTGCTTAAATGTCACAATTCATGGCATAGCTGTTAATAAAACAAGAGAGCACCCCCAGAGCCCCAATGAGGGGTGATTTGGTCATACAAGGTTCAAATGAAAGCAGACCTGAAATTCTGCCTCCCCAAAGGGCCTCTGAATCTCAGAACAAACGAAAGAGAAGAGGAAGACCTGTTACAAATGAGATAAGATACATGAAATAGAAGACCCTGTAAATGCCAATGCACTCTGAAATGCTAATTAACTCTACTGAAGACCTGTTCATTTTACAGTTGACCTGGACTTAGAAGGTTTCCTTGTAACATTCACATAGAGATTAAGAATTTAAGCATGTGCCATGGTCTCTTGTCATTTAATTTTGGTAATGTCATTCTATGATTAGTAACAGTTTTAAATGTCTCCTATCCCTAAGGTATGCCCCTTCCTGTGTTGCTACACTGTTATCAAGATACAGGAACTATCCCAACCACATCCTACAGAGATCAGTGTTTTTCAACATTTTTTTATCTCCTGGCACACTTGAACCTATCTTCCATGGCACATTTAAATTATGTTGATCAAAAAAGAGCAAAAAAAGAATTTACCTTCTGTGCTTTGAACTTCCTTGCTTTTTGTTTTGTTTTCTTTTGTTTTTGAGACAGAGTCTTACTTTGTCACCCTCCTTAGAGTACTATGGTGTCATAGCTCACAGCAACCTCAAACTCTTAGGCTCAAGTGATTCTCTTGTCTCAGCCTCCCAAGTAGCTGAGACTATGGATGCCCACCACAATGTCTGGCTAGTATTTAGAGACGGGGTCTCGCTCTTGTTCAGGGTAACTCCTAAACTTAAGCAATCCACCCACCTCAGCCTCCCAGAGTGCTGGGATTACAGGCATGAGCCACAGTGCCCACCCTTGCTTTGAACTTCTTTTGAAAATAATTTAATAATGTTTAAAAAATTTCATGGCACACCTAAGATCCTTTCATGACATATCAGTTGAAAATCACTATTATAGACACTTTTATCATCCTCCAACCAAAAATCACTGCCATGATAACACTGAACAAATGGCTTTCAGAACAAGGCACTAAAATGATTTCAGATTTTTTAAAAAATAGAAGTGGTACTTAAAAGAGAAATGAACAGCAAAGTTAAAGAAGAAATGAAATAGAAACTAGAAAGAATTTTAGAAGGAAATATATAATACAAATATGGAATCTCAGATCAAAAGAAAATGACTGTTTCATGAAACTGAGAAGCTGGTAGAAATAAATCTTTGTCATATTTTGGATGTTAAAATTCTCTTCCCATTTATTTCTACCACCCGCTTGTGATGTATCTGTTTTATTTCCATGTTGCCATGTGCCATGACTCAAAACACCCTTTCAATCATACTAAATCCTGGCATTCACTAAGTCCACCTGTTGTGAACATTCAAGCCACTGATAGATGCTTGAAGGCTAAACATTCCATGACTGTATTCTACGATTTACCCAGCTGATTAATATGTAGAACAGGAAAGAAGAGCAAATTAAATAAGCTTCTATCCATATATCTTTATTCTTAATACTGATTAATAACTCAACTGCCTTGACCAGAGATGTTATCATAATACTTCATGAGCCTGCTTTCTAGTGTGAAACATCAAGACTAGTAGTATGTAACCCATCTTCCTTTACCAAAGGACTATAATTAATACATTACTTTGTTATGCATTGGTATTTTCAAACCCCAAAGGCTAACCCTAGAATTCAAGGTCAAAGTTGAAAAGACTCATGAGTGGTTCTGTATGGTTTCGTCAGTAGATTATCTACACTTAACATGGTGCATGGCAATGAAAATATAAGCATGATATGAGGAAAGAGAAAGCAGTGACCTGGATGTCACTCAGGAAGTCTGTATTTTGTTAGGCAAGAGAGTTGACTATTTTGATAGCAGGGGCAATCCAGGTTTCCTGATGACTGAAAGTACATAAAGTGAAATCTCACTTGGCCTCCCTCTGCCAAGTTTCCTTGAGGTCCATTATTTGTCAGCCCATGCAGCATCTCAATCTGGATTCCACACAGGAATACTTACGAGTGGATAGAGGAAAGTGGGGGCCACAGTGATTAATGTTTGAGAGCGCAAACATGAGTAACTTTCTATGGAAAGAGTGCTTTTGTTGATCCAGGACAGACACTATTTTTTGAAAACTCAATGTCAGGACCAGAGTGTGTTATTGGTGTGTGGTCTGCCATTAAATTACTTTCACAAACAGTAATTTGTCTTCCCTATTTGTCAATCTGTGCATGGTAAAGATAGATCACAGGTTCCCCTAAAAGTTGGAGAGGCTTGGAGGACCTGAAGATAAAATGGGTCAGATCTGGACATGTTCCCATCCTCATGAAGACTACATAATGATAGAGTTGGACGTGGTCTTAGATACCATCTAGCCCAAACCACCTGAAATACCACCTGAGGTCCAGACATGGAGAGATAACTTGATTTCCTGAATTAACAGTGGCTCCAGGTCTAGAACATGGGTGTCCGGACTCACAAGGCACTGTTTCTTGCACCGTATCAAGCTATTTACAGCAAGGGATCTTTACTCGTGACAATGTACAATTTTGATTTTTAATATGTGTGTGTGTTTTTTTTTTTTTTTTTTTGAGACAGAGTTTCACTTTGTTGCCCTCGGCAGAGTGATTTGACGTCACAGCTCACAGCAACCTCAAACTCTTGGACCCAAGAGATTCTCTTGCCTCAGCCTCCCTTGTAGCTGGGACTACAGGCACCTGCCCCAATGCCCAGTTGTTTTCTTTTTTAGTTTGTTTGCTTGTTTAGCAGGCTGGGGCTGGGTTCTAACCCACCAAGCCCCAGTGCATGTGGCCGGCGCCCTAACCGCTGAGCTATGGGCACCAAGCCTAGTATTTTTTGTGGGGGGGGACAAAAGTCTCACTTTGTTACCCTTGGTAGAGTGCCACATCTCACTCATAGTTCACAGCAAACTCAAATTCTTGGACTTAAGCAATTCTCTTGCCTCAGCCTCCCAAGTAGCTGGGACTACACGTGCCCGCCACAAGGCCTGGCTACTTTTTTAGAGACAAGGTCTTGCTCTGGCTCAGGCTGGTCTCAAACCTGTGAGCTCAGGCAATCTACCGGCTTCGGCCTCCCAGAGTGCTAGGATTACAGACATCAGCCACTGTGTCCAGCCTGGTCCCTCGATTTTGATAATCATCAATGGCTGCTAACCTGGGTCATAGCCCCTGAAACCAAGGAACAGTTATGTAACTTGTAGATAAAACACTCTGTAGATTTTCTAATGCTACAACAAAAGTTTTGTCAAAGAAACCATAGCCATGGCTGAGATAACTTGGAAGCTATGGTTAATAGAAAGCTGAGAGAGACAAGGATTAGGTTGGATGGGGAAGCAGAGTCTACCTAAAACAGCTGACACTTAAAGAACAAGAGTGAGCAACTTCAAAGCTCTTTAAGTCAAGCAATATGTTCACCAGGCCAGATAGCAAGTGCACAAAAAAGAACAGAATGACAGGAACACAAAGTCCAGTGAGTAGAATGCAAGGAGTCTGTCTGCAGGTAGGGTAGCAGAAGCCACAAAAGGACACGCACTTAGAAAGATCTCATCATACCCAAAGTCCAGTTCTTCCTGCTCATTTTCAAGAAGTGCAATAATCAAAGAGAACAAACAGCTGAAGTATGCCCCTAGTATAAATAGGTAAGACCAGATTGTCTAAGATACAGGACATGAGTGATTATTTTAACACATTCAATGCAATCTGGATAGAATGGTTTAGAATGGACCCTGACTTTTTTTTTTTTTTTTTTTTTTAAGTTTTTGGGTGGGGTCCGATCCGAACCTTCCACCTCCGGTATATGGGGCCGGCGCCCTACTCCTTTGAGACAAAGGCGCCGCCCTGGACCCTGACTATTTTTAAAGGCTTCTATGAAAAGACAAGGCTTAATTGTATATGACATTCACTGAACAATTAGCATTGTTAGTTCTAAGACAAATAATATGAAATTTGTCCTGAGTTTAATATGGGTATATCTATTTTATAAACTTTCAAGAGAATAATGAGAAATGGCTAAGAGCATGGACTCTGGAGCCAGAATGTTTGGACTGGAATCCTACCTCTCCCACTTACTGGTTGTATGACATGGGCAAGTGTCACCACTTCTCTGTGGCTCAATCTGCTCATCTGTAAAACGGGGATAACAAGAGTACCTATGCAATAGGGTCATTGTGATAAAGTACAATAGTAAATATTTAGAACATTTAACATTTAGAACAGTGGCTGGCACACAAGGAGCACTATGTATTGCTTATTCAACCACCCTCTAGAAATGTGGCTGATTTAAGCAGCAGATTCCTGCAAGTACAATTTATCTTCAAGTTTATCAGTTCACAGCAGATGTGTGGTAAACAGGTAAGAGCTCAGGATCTTGGCCAAGAGCCCACCTATAAGGAACATGGGCCTGAGAATGACTGGAGCAGCAGAGAGCAAATACCAAAGTCCCAGAACTCAGGAATTGGCCTCTAGCAGCAGCACAGCCCAGGGGAGAGATCTGGGTATATTTGACATGGGTAAGGAGGGTTTATGAACAGATAATGGAAACTTAGGGAGAACAAAGCTTAGCTCTTTTGATCCTCTAGTGAAAGATCCAATAGGCTTAAGTCACCTGCTCAGTCTTGGGAATACATTCCTCCTAGCACTCACCCAGTTTGCTCAGTGGATAATCAGACTTTTCCTGGCTAGAGTTAATAGATTTCCTAACAGAGCTGAGAGTTTGCCTATAAGCACTAATCAATAAGGCAGGTCACCCTCTATTCAAATCTTTGAGCTTAAGTTGGCCTAAAAGGGCCAACAAAGAAAAGAGGCTATCTATATCCATCATGCAGCTCCATTCAGAATCCAGATTAGTTTTGTATTATGTGAGTTAATTCTGAATAAATGCCAAGGACATGGATCTGAAAGACCCTATCTTGTCAGGCCACTTAAAGGAAGGAGGGACTCGGCAGCTCAGGTGAGCTAAGGTTGTTTGTGTTGACATAGCTTGTGTGAGTACAGCAATAGCAATGCCTAAAGTCCTAAGTGTGGCACCAAAACACACACCATCTACCCTATTCTTTTTTTTTTTTTTGCACTTTTTGGCCGGGTTTGGATTTGAACCCATCACCTCCAGCATATGGGGCCAGGGCCCTACTCCTTTGAGCCACAGGCGCTGCCCATCATCTACCCTATTCTTGACCAAAGATATCATTGTAGTCAATCCCCCATACCCACCCCAAGATGAAGCACCTGAAGTTGGGAAGATTGTCAGAAGACAATAGTCAAACAACCTTTGGATAGGACAGATCTCACTTTGTCACTCTCGGTAAAGTGCCATGGAGGCATAGCTCACAGCAAACTCAAACTCTTGGGCCCAAGCAATTCTCTTGCCTCAGCCTCCTGAGTAGGGAACTACAGGCATTTGCCACAATGCCCAGCTATTTTTTTTTTTTTTTCCTTCGGAGATGAGGTCTTGCTCTGGCTTAGGCTGGTTTTGAAAGGTGAGCTCAAGCAATCCACCCACCTTGGCCTCTCAGAGTGCTAGGATTATAGGCGTGAGCCACCGTACCCAGAACATTTTCTCAACCCAAAAGAAAGCTCTTCATCACTCCCCATCTCCCAGCCCCTGCAAACTACTGATCTGCTTTTGTCTCTTCTGGTAATGAAATCATACAACATGCAGCCTTTTGTGTCTAGTTTCTTTCACATGGAATAAAGTTTCCAAGGTCCATCTATGTTATAGCATGCATCAGCAACTTCATTCCTCTTAATGGCTGAATAAATATTCAATTGTATAGATGGACACACCACACAGTATTCACCCATTGCTTAATGGACATTTGGGTTGTTTCCACTTTTAACTGTTATAAAAAACGCTGCTACGCCTTTTTGAGTGGATTTATTTTATTTTTAAATTTTTTTTTTTTTTTTTTTGCAGTTTCTGGCTGGGGCTGGGTTTGAACCCACCACCTCCAGCATATGGGGCTGGCGCCCTACTCCTTTGAGCCACAGGCACTGCCCTAAATATGTATTTTTGAAGAGGTCCCACAGAGTAGAGAAAAACCTTCTTTCCCCCTGCCTCTCGCTAGGCAGCCACTTCTCCCTCTCCATTGATAACCAACGATACCAGTATCTTCTTCATGCTTCCAGAGATACTGGGAATAAACAAAATAGATAACTTTTTCCTTTTTCTCTTTAAAAAATAAATGGTAGTATACTATACACACTGTCTGTGCCTTCCTTTTTCACTTGATCTCAGCCAAAAGGCTGAGAAGTGATGCCGTCCTTTTATTATTTATTCTACTGCTATTTCTATTTACTTAAGTTTAGAGGGTTCTCTATGTCAGTATATGAAGAGCTTCCACCTTTTACAGTTTTTTGGCCAGGGCCGGGTTCAAACCTGCCACCTCTGGTATGTGGGGCCAGCGCCCTACTCCTTGAGCCACAGGCGCAGCCCAGAGCTTCCACTTTTTAAAACGGTATGTAATATCCAACTATGTAGGTACACACTATTTAATCAGTGCCTTATTGACAAATACAGGTATTTAAGTTGCTTCTAGTCTTTTGTTATCACAAACAATGCAGTAAAGAGATACACATTTTTAAAGAGACAGAATGAACCAACTAAAGATTTGTAGTAAGTTCATTTAATCAGATTGCCTTCTTCTCACACCCAAAAGAGACGAGTTGCATTAAAGCAATGGGTGTTTTGATTTACAAGGAAGGGGAGAGAGAAAAACTTAAAAGATGAAAGGATTTCAGGTGGATCAGGCAGCACCCAACCAAAGCTTACTGAAATGGCAGATTCTTTTTGGTCATTCCATCTGGAAATTCCATGCCAACCATGCTCAGGTTACCTTAGCTAATAAGCCTCCCAGAGAGGAAGTGGCTTTGGATTCCAAGTCCAGTGCTCTTTGCACCAAAACCACAATGCTTGGCCAATGAATTAAACAATAAACTTAGTAAAATGCTTATACTGACAATGTACATGATATATGCTCACATGGAGCCCCACCATGATAGGCTACTGGCAATAGAGGATCTACTTCTCAAAATTAAGGAGGTATGTTAGTGTCCATCAAGTCTTTAGGCTCAAAAGTCGTAAAGTACACATAGTATTTGCCTTTCAAATGTTCACACTGTCTTCTTTATCTATTTAAAAAAAAAAATGAAAGGTGGCTTCTCAGCTGGGGATTATAATGGAGCAACCTGAGCTGAGCACAAGTTCTTCTGGATGATTAGACTGGCAACATGTCACTGATGCATACCACCAGGGAAGTGCACAGCTCTGAGTCACAGATCTGACCTTAAAACTGCATGCTGGGAAAACAAAACACCATCTTCACTTGTTATATAAATCTGTCAGGGATTTTTTAACTATATCTGTATCCGAGGTTTAAATTAACCCTATAATTGTTTCTTCTTTAAAGCAGATTAGTTTGACATCTGTAGCCTCAAAAGTCAGTCTTTTCTAAAATGGGCACTTATTCTCTTAAAGGTCACATAACTAACTGAAGCCAGGTGACCCGTGTTCTATGGCTATTTGTCACTGATTTCCCAACTTAGAATACAGCTCCCTGTTTTTATATATAAACAAGAAAAAGAAATGTCACCAGTACCTCCACACCAATGTCATAGTGATCATTAAAAATGTTAACTCTAGATCATAGGAAAGGAGTTAATGTTTATAAATCTGTTTACTATATGCAAACCATTTAAAAACCAAGTATACCAGCTACTTTTGTTAGATGCTAAAACAGGGCTGCCTGGTTTGTGGTGTTGTAGCAATTTAGCGTGACAAATTAAAAGTATTACAAGAATTGTAAAACATAATTAAGTTTAATACCCTTCAAACTGTCTACTCATTTGATGTTACAACTAAATGCTAAAGCCTATATATAAATTATCATTTTGGGCTAGAAAACATACAGAAAAGAGATTGATTTACAAGTTGTGAAACAGGATATTTAATTTTCAAACACTGTTAAGAAGGTCAAAACCAATTAAAAGTTAGCTTCATAAAATTAAATTGAGATAACAATAAAAGTTAAATGAATTTTAAGCTTTCGTCTAATGAAAATAGCAGTGAATATGTTGATTTTATCATGTTGTAATCCAAGGAAAGAGCTCTAGACTCAGAATCAAAAACCTCAGATGTAATCTGACTCTGCTGAGTTGCTTATTAGTCAAGTTAATTTTTCTTCCTCATCTACAATAATGAACATATCAATACCTGAATTGCTTTACCCTACAGAACTGTTTTAGGAACAAAATTAAGCAGTGTCCAAGTACTATGTAAAGTGAGAAGTAATAAAAATTATTTGCAAAAGAAAATAATATATAAAGAGTGGACATAAGAGTTCGTGTGCAATTTACTATGTTAAACTAATTTAAGTCCCACATGAACTTTATGTCCACCGTGTATGTTAAAAAATCAGGTTTTGGACCTAAATAGGTAGTGTATTCTGATTTTTCAAGTGGACTTAATTTTTCACATGGCTCACACAATTTTAGCAATCAACACATACACACATTTGTCATGTACCATAAAATCTTGTGGCAGGTCACTGTGAAAAGACTAGCAAATATGGGTATTTTAGTTTAACTTAAAGTCTAGCTATTTAATCCTCTTGTATCCAGTTAATATTTAATCCTGTGCAAAGGCACAAGTAGCTGGGAACAAATGTATAATAAGCAAACTCCATATAATCTTGGTTCTTTGCTTTGATCTAAAAATCAAAAGCATACTCCTCTGTGTATCTGTACAGAGTATTTTTAGTTGCTTTAGGTAACTGACATGGTTTAACCTTCATTCTTTATAAAGAAAATAACTTGGAAAGCCCTCAACAAAAGAAAAAATTAACCCAAGGTTAATTATAAGACTTTTATTTGGGAAAAAATAAATAAAATAAGAAACATTATTTTTGTTGTTTAAAGGGCTGGAGATTTATAGTAAGAACTTGAAGAAGTGAGTTAATCCCTTTGTAACACAGCCAAAAAGGGGTTTATTTTCCTACTGTTATGATGGTAACTTAGAACACACAGGACAACAATATCAAATATCAATTCCCTCCAGAGTTGTAACTTTCTAAATGTAGTAATTACTAATTTGTCAAGATTATCATTCAGCGTACAAATACTCCCTACATAATAATTTGAACTTCCGTGCCACCTTCTATATCAAGTCCTCAAATGCTATCAAATATAAACCAGGTACTGTTTCCATGAAATAAGACTACAGGTGTTATAGATGGATAAACTGAGACATTAAAGAGATTAAGTGTCTCGCCTTAAGAGGGGGCGAGGTCAAACTAAGAATAGAACCTCAGTACTGTCACCTGTCCTAAGCATAAATCTAGAAAAGTTTCCACCTTCCTAGTAGCTGTTAAGTACATAGTTTAATCAATGTTTATGTATTTTAAACATACATTTTGCAGTAAGGAAATTAATGTAATTAAAGGTGGTATCACACATATGAACTGTAGGAAATAAAGCATTCACACAACTTTTTTCTAATAAAATTAAATCTTATTCAAAAGCTTAATGTTAATATCTAAATGTTAGTAAGATACCCCATCAACTTGAGCTATAACTAGATATACTTTTAAACTGAACTATTACACTATGTACAGTAAATCAGTTTTATTATTGGTGATTATAAAATAATCACAGGGCAAGTAAGTCTCATTCAGAGATCAAAGAACAAGCTCGTGGTAGACTAGGAATCAAATCCTTTGAGACCTAATAGTCACTTCCAAGACCAAAGGTCATGTTATTCCATCTCACCAAGGAGATTTTATGGATTTCAAGAGGTCATATGTCTGTCTGAAGGGGTTGTAAAATTTCTTGCAGCTTCCTGTATTTTTTTAATTCTAAAAAAAGTTAATGTTCTGACACATTATAAATATATCTAATCACCAAGCTTTTCACTCACATCCCCAACTAATCCCTGCCCTAAAGATTTTCTGTTCTAACTTTTTGCTCTTATACATTAAATTTTCTTTGACCATCCAGAGAGACTGGGAACACAGCAGAGATCTTTTTCTATCCAAGCAAAAGCAGCTGGAACTGAAGTGGAAAGTACAGGATTAGACCCTACAAGGAGTGGGAAAAACTGGAAATGCTTTTAAGGAATCTTCTGCCAGCTAACTCAAGAGTGCTAGTGAAGACTTCCAGAAGGAAATACACCCAGCCAACCCCATAGGCCAAGGGAAAGTGTTTGGACACAATCTGGGGATTGAGAATAAAGGGAACAACACAGCTTTGTGAGAACATAGGAAGTGCTTTCCACATAAACAGGGGCAAAAGCCGTTCACTGAACACTTTCATCTCCAACTCGTGGTTTCTGTTCAAATCATAAAAAAGTGGTTTTTGTAGAATAATTTGCATTTACCATCTTAAAATCAGAGCCAGCATAGGCCCATTTACTCAGTCAACTACTCATCTACCTTGCAAATACAATCAATTTTGTGGTCATGCCTAACATTCTATATAACACTTTTAAATATGATACTGTCTCGCTATAAGAACTGGAAATTAATTGGCTCCTGCCTATGATGAAAATAAAATTTATAAGCGTACCCCCTCTTTATGAGTGGTCAGCAATGTCTAAAGTCACAAAAAAATTCCAATTTAAAATAAACCCTGTATTTTTTTCTAACTGCATGTCAGAATTCCATTAATACCTGTTACTTTTAACATAAGGCTCCTCAATTTTTTTCCCCAGCAAAACTGGGACATTTGTTTTACATCTTCTTTCACAACATTCTATGCCAAATCAGGAACATTTGTGTAATGTTCAAAAACCTAGGTTCCAAATAGACAAAATATATGACGTTAACTAGTGAAATCTACTACATTCAACTTTGAAATGCATCCACAATTAAGGTTTATTGATGGATGGATAGAGAGACAAATAGATATGTGACAAAAACAGGTGAAATGTTGTTAATGGTAGACTCTAGATGATGGGTATAATACAGGTGGTCACTGCAAAATCATTTCAACTTTGAGAATTTTTCTTTTTGAGACAGAGTCTCACTCTGTTGTCCTGGGGTTGAGTGCCGTAGAGTCATAATTCACAGCAACCTCAAACTCTTGGGTTAAGCAATCCACTTGCCTCAGCCTCCTGAGAAGCTGGGACTACAGGCACTCGCCTCAACACCCAGCTAGTTGATAATCTTCTCAATAAAATGTTAGGGGGAAAATAAAATATAGATAAGCAAAATGTTAAAAATTAATTTCAACTCCACAAGCAGGCTTCCAAAAGGTATTTCAGTCTATGGGCACAGAATTTGGTACCATCTGGAAGAAGGAACCAAAGTAAGTATCACAGACGCCAAATATCTGCCGAGCCTATTTTAGTAAGGTTTTGCAGGAATAATCAAAAAGCCCCCCACATCTTATAATGAGATGCAGTATTGCACATATACATTTTCAAACTTAATGTTGAACAGTTTGGGCTATGGACTAGGAAAGAGCTTTTTTAAAGGTTCCTTAATCCATTCACACAGCCCTATCTGAGGGACAACACTAAAGCCAGCCTCCAGCCTGCTAACCATCTCTCCCCTTTTATGGTTGTTTCAAGTTAAAAACATATACTCATCTGTTTCCAGATTCCTACAGGTAACAGGAAAAAAATCTAAATATAACAGATGCATAAGTGCTCACGGTAACTGGAAACCAAATGTAATTTCAGCTTTGACAGGCCAATGTCTTAACACCCTGGCTTTAGTGTAATGGCCCTGCTGTAGAACTTTTGTCTTTATTCCCGCACAGAAATATTACCCAGACTTTGATGGATGACAGATAGGTGTTATTCAAAATCTTATTTTAGGTTGACATTAATAACCTTTACTTATTTTAAAGTCAATCAGTAGGTGTTTTCTAGGATGTTAAAATTTACTATAAAAACACATTTGAGGGGTTGGCGCCTATGGCTCAGTGAGTAGGGCGCCAACCCCATATACCGAAGGTGGCGGGTTCAAACCCAGCCCTGACCAAACTGCAACAACCAAAAAAAAAAAAAAAAACACATTTGAGTGTGTCTGTTGGTTATTAGGTTTTTTTAAATAGCTAAATACACTTTCAAAAATCTAATTCAAAGTTGGTGAAAGCTCTGAAACATTTCTATGAATTCTAGGATTTCATAGAACATGATGTGAAAACCACTAGAGTAAGACTTGATTTGTACTCTTACTGTCTATTAAACCCATGACCTATAGGTAATATAAACAGCCACTCGGTCCTCTCTAAACTTCATATATGAAAGTGGTATCACCTTGTTAACTTCCTGATTCTGAATCTTTCTCTCCCTTATAAGGCAAAACTCAGACCCTTTGCCTTACTATCCTATTACCAATTTCCTAATTTCATTCATATAAAAGAAGACCCTCAATAGTATTTCCTAGGCTGGATTTCCAAGTTTCAGCCATACAAACAATGTGACCATATAATGGGAGGGGGGCAGTGACATGGATGTATGTGTATACTTGTTGATAGTTATAAACAAACAGAAACCCCCAGTCAGAAAACTGAACAAATTTCCCATTTAAGTTAGCCCCTCTCCTTAGCCACCACCAAAATAAATATCAGGATCTCAACAAATCTGATAATAGCTCTAAGAATGTCAAAAATGAAACCACATAATGGTATGAAAACTGTAATGTTCAGTGGTAAAGTATACAGATGCCTGCAGCTTACTCTGAAATGCATTCAAAAAATTAAGATGGGGGAGGCGCCTGTGGCTCAAAGGAGTAGGGCATCGGCCCCATATACCAGAGGTGGCGGGTTCAAACCCGGCCCCAGCCAAAAACTGCCGAAAAAAAAAAAATTAAGATGGACCAATGAATGGATGGATATGTGATAAAGCAAATATAGCAAAATGTTTACCTATAGAATCTCAGTAGTAGGAATATGAATGTTCACTGTGTAATTTCAACTTTTTTGTCTGTTTGAAAAACTTCTTTTCAAGTATTAGGGGAAAATGAAGCCATGCTATAAATGAGCCAGGAGACTGTTCTACTCAAGAATATTGTGCAACGATGTTAGGAATACAAATATTAGACTCAAATATCCTGAGATTGTCCTGTACAATACCACAGTAATACTGTGGTTTGTAATTTATGTAATGCCTCTTATTTAATTAATTTTATCACTAGAAAATGTCTAACTAAGATTCTGGCACTAAACAATAAATGACACAAAGGATGTAAGAGGAAACATCAGGATTCTTTCTTGCTCCCCAGAAGTTTCTAATTTCTCGGGGAAAGCAGATTTACCATTTACTCGTGGACCTGACCAAACCCTTTAATTCCTTGTGCCTTAGTAAGAAAAATGGAAAACGTCTATGAGAAGATCAAAAGGCAGGTCAAGATCTTGTGTAAAATCTATCAGGACTGACAGTTCAGAGGGCAGAGCTATGAACATAAGAGATGGGCTAAAAAAATTGGAGTACATAGTACTGTTTTCCTGATTCAAATCTGTCACATGAGCCCAATGCAAAGGGTAAAACTCATCCTTTACAGAGCTAAAGACATTATGGATTAAGAATCCCCTAGCCTGCGTATACTAACTACATACACAAACCCTCACCACAATCCACAGAAACAGCTCTACTAGTTATGGGAAACTATATCACATTGTTTAAGGGATGTCCACAGACTCAACAGAGACCACAAATTCTTACTGAATTACTTATGGACCCTCAGCTTTTCTACTTAGGTGAAGAACTGTTAAACTAATTGCTTAACCAGAAATTAGATATCCTTCAGTGAGAGATGCTCAATGAAGTATGAAGCTTATCTGGCTTACAGGATAAGACAATGAGGCTACTGCTCTAAATATACTTTTATATATTTCACCCTCTTTTATTTTCAATCAGTTTGATCTCTAGAGTATTTAAACAAAACTGAAATATCGACAATAAAAGAAATACATAAATTGTAACTATTATTAGCACAGTTCACCACACTGGGCTTTCAATATATGACATAAGGTTAATAAGAGGATAATGATGACAATGACGATGACGAAAGTACTGTTCCTTCTTCAGCATTATTAAGGGCTTCAGGACTTAACATCGTGATTTCTGCAGAAGCTTTGACCTCAGCTATGTTTACCATACTGATCATGATAAAATTTATATGATTTAGCTGTGACCTTAATGTAACAAATTTTCTAAGTTCATGTTTGTAAGACATGTGAATCAAGGTTTCAAACCAAGAAATTAAAAAGTATCCAACATTCACTTCATAATCTGGGATCTCTTTCACAAGTGAGCATCTGTTGTTGGCTTCTCAAGTCTTTGTCCTATTAATAGAAGAGTTGATGATGGACAAAATTTTAAAACAACTTCCATATCCACTGAGCTTTTAGGATGCCAAAAAATCTTAATAAAAGCATTATGTTTTCACAAGTTCCTACTGGACTTGACCTGAATTTGATGAAAGATCTGAACTCTTAATATTTTATACTTATGGAGTAAGGATGGAAGGGGACTTATATTGCTTCCCTTGCCTCAGCCCCTATGCAATCTTTATTAATCATTTACTGCCTCCTCTGTTTTAGTTTTAAAAAATTCATATATGTGAGTTTATCACATTAAGACAAATTCAGATGACGAAGATGAGAAGACTTGTAAGTAGATAAATTACCCATGAGTATACAATAGCCTAAGATAGTAAAGCACTCTGACTAGATTTTGAATAAAATTATTAAGTTTCCTACAACTAGAATATTTTATAAGACTGAAAACATCATATTGTAAAGGATAAAAGGTTCTAAGGTGGCTCGGTGCCTGTAGCTCAGTGGTTAGGGCACCAGCCACATACACCAAGGCTGGTGGGTTCAAATCCAGCCTGGGCCTGCCAAACAATGATTGACAACTGCAACAACAAAATAGCTGGGCATTGTGGCAGGCACCTATAGTCCCAGCTACTTGGGAGGCTGAGACAAGAGACTCGGTTAAGCCCAAGAATTTCAGTTTGCTGTAAGCTGTGACGCCACAGCACTCTACCAAGGGTGACATAGTGAGATTTGGTCTCATAAAAAAAAAAAAAAAAAAAATGGTTCTAAGGAGTCATTTTAATCAACTGAAGTTCAAGATGGTTTGACTCTAGCCAACTTAAATATCTGTGTCTTCATTTCACATCAACTGGGAGTATATGAAACACTAGATTTGAATTTCAATGTCTAAACCTGACTTGTTCCATGGGAATCCAGGTCAAGTTCAATATTTATTGTGGAGCATGTATGTATGTGAATATTCAAACCATGAGTACAGGAGATCCCTTTTTTTACATAGCTATGTGGTTATATTCATACTTATTTCACTTTCAAGAATAGGCAAAATTAATCTACAGTAAAATTAAAATAGTGACTTCCTCTAACTGGTTGAGTGAAAGTTCATATTGACTGGGAAGGCAAAAGGGAACTTTCTAGGAGATGTACATGGTATATCTTGATCTGGGTGGAGGTAACATGGTGCACACATACATAAAAATTCACAGAAAAGTACACAGAGCAGTACATAGACCATATTTTTACAATAGACTATGTATGTTATACCTTAATTTAAAGAAAAATTTAAAAACAGAAAAATAATCAAATTCAAAATTTGAAACAATGTAACAGAACATCGTAACTTTTTGTAACTATACATGACTGAAGTCTTTTCCCTCTCACACTTCCCTTCTTCACTGTCATCCTTTTCCTTCCACTTCTCCCTCTTTTTAAGATGCTTATATAGGTGAGTTTGTTTTATCCATTGGCTGAATCCAATTTTTGAGAAGAGAGTGACCAAAAAAAGAGTCTTCCTAGGCAAGTTAACCATATAATTTACTGTTTAGATTAGGACCTTAGAGAAAACATAATTTTATACAAACACACACACACACACACACACACACACACAGAGTAGAACCTCTGTAGTTGACTACCTCCCTCCAGGAGATACTTTTTAAAAATAAAAAAGAGGCTCAGTGTCTGTAGTTCAGCGGCTAAGAGCGCAAAACACATACAATGGAGCTGGTGGGTTCGAATCCAGCCAGGGCCTGACGAACAATAACAACTATAACAAAAAAATAGCCGGGTGTTGTGGCAGGTGCCTGTAGTCCCAGCTACTTGGGAGGCTGAGGCCAGAGAATCACTTAAGCCCAAGAGTTTGAGTTTGCTGTGAGCTCTGACAGCATGGCACTCTACCAAGAGCAACACAGTGAGACTCTGTCTCAAATAAAATAAAATAAAATAAGAAAAAATAAGCCTAAAAATACAAAAATAAAAAGTAGTCAATATTGAGGCAGCACCTGTGGCTCAAGGGAGTAGGGCACTGGCCCCATATACCAGAGATAGTGGGTTCAAGCCCAGCCCTGGCCAAAAACTGCAACAACAACAAAAAAGGTAGTCAACATTCTCATTGATTTAATATTCTTACAAAAGTTTCTCTTCTAAAACATTCTCACAGAAACTTCATTCACATTAACTGAAGAATATTTTATTTCACTGAAAAGAAAATTATCTCCCTGGGACATTAGTAATATGATTTGTGCATATGTGTGAGTGCTTCTATGCAATTTCTTAGCTTTCTTCACAAGTGCGATATATACTCTAAAGACTGCATAAAAATCAAAGACTCCAGAGATTTTACTTCTCAAGAACAGTTAGGATCTCTTTTAAAAGTGAAGCAGTTTGTTTCCTCAAGTGAAAATGATTTCCTTCTAAATAAGAGGCTGGGGAAAGTTAGGAGACATTATACGAGGTCAAAATTAAGTCCGTTAAATCCCAGACCCAGATTTAGTCACCATGGAGACATGGGAGATAAATAAACCAGTAACCTTAACAAATGTCTTGCACCTTTGCCAGACATATCTCTCACTTACCACTGTTTTTACTTAAGTATCCAAACATAACTGACTCTAAAGACTACAAAATCAAATAGAACCAGACCCAAAAGAAATATGAACACTCATTGAAGCAAAGGGAGGGAAAAGCTCTCCATCTCCCTTGAAGAATTGCAACATGAAGCTCCAGAGGCAATGACATATGGGGAAAATATGTGGTGCCAAAGCCAGAGGAAACCATGTCAAAAAAGAAAAACAGACATGAAGTAACTGACCTAATTAAAAGAGAAAAGTATCTTTATAACAGAAAAACATGTAAATCAGCAACAGAGAATATAGGCTGAAGGGAGAGAACCACTGCAAGAAAGCCCACCACCCTGAAGTACATTTGTGTTCCTTATTTAAAATGAAATCAGAAAATGAAATGGGCATCATCACCCTTGAATGAAAATTCCATTAAGATTCTCCTTAAGTGTACACGGACCTTTGAACATGAAGATTAATTCCCTGCCTGGCATCGCGACACATTAATTAAAAGCTCTGAAACAAATATTTATACTTGGTGTCATGTGGGACATCAAAATGCCTACCAACTACTAAAAGAAAAGAATACCAGAAGAAAGAGAAGTGGCTAAGGATGACAGAACAAAACCAACAAGAAGGAACTATAGCTTCAGAACCCCACATTTAGGCTCTAGGCAGCAATCCTCATCATGTTTCTTAGTTACTTATTAATCACCTACTGTGTGAAGATGGGATGATCCTGCTTGTAATATGATACCCTTTATACTTAATAATCGAAGCAGGTAAAAGTGGAAGACTCTCAATCTCTTAGTGAGTATATACATATGGCAAAATGTACAAATAACACTATAACATGAATAAACCCTCAAATAAAGTGATACTTACATTTGTCCATGTTCCATGTGCCTTCTAGGTCTTCTTCATACATAACACTTTGCATGGTTACAATCACAGCATATATACAACTTTGTATCCTGCATTTTTAGTAAAACTGTATCATATAAATTCATATTGCTTATACAAGCATGAAAATTGTAATTTTTAACAGATTCACGAAATTCTATTGCATAGACATATCACAATCTTATCCAAATTTAACCAGAAATGTGGAATAAATGAACCATTTCTTTAGTGTTAGACATTTAAATTCTAATATTTGTGCCTTCACAAATAACACAGTGATAAATACTTATAAGCATAAAGGTTTATTTATTTATTAATTTTTTGAGAGAGAGTTTTATTTTGTCATGCTTGGTACAGTCCCATGGCATCATAGCTCACAGCAACCTCAAACTCTTGGGCTCAAAGTGATTATCTTGCCTCAGCTTCCCTGGTAGCTGGGACTACAGGTGCCTGCCACAATGCCTGGCTATTTTTTTTTTTTTTTATTAAATCATAGTTGTGTACAATGATATGATCATGGGGCATCAAACACTAGCTTCAAAGACCGTTTGACACATTTTCATCACAATGGTTAACACAGCCTTCCTGGCATTTTCTTAGTTACTTTTTTTAGAGATGGGGTCTCCCTTTTGCTCAGGCTGATCTCGAACTCTTGAGCTCAGGCAATCCACCTGCCTCAGATTCCCAAAGTGCTAGGATTACAAACGTAAGCCACTGTGCCTGGGGCCGTTTTTTTCTTTTCTTACAACAATTTATTTCTTAGGACACATTTCCTGAAATAGAATTACTAGATTAAAGGGTACCACTATTTGTGACTTCTGCCATAAATTGCCAAATAATGTTCCCAAAAGCTTTGTACCAACTTACAATTCATTTCAAGAAAAGCAAATTAACATCAGGTTTTCTTTCTACAGTTTTGTTGATTTAGGAGGCAGAAAGTTTGAATTTGCTCGTCCTTCGGCCTATCCGTGAGTATGAACCATTTTCTATATGCATTTATTTACCTTGTGCTGTAATATGAAGGTCTTTTACTCATCTATCTATGGAGAATTCATTCAGTCAACAGTCATGAAGCAGTCACCACAGACCAGGCTTGCACATGCCTTTCTTACAATCTGTATGACCTCTGAGCATAACAGAAATTAATTATCTTGTCCTATGTGCCACAAATTGTTCCTGGTGTGCTTTCCTTTTCATTTTAATTATACTCTTTCATTGTAAGATTGTATATATTAGAATCTGTCAATCTCTTCCTTTCTTTTTCTTTTTTTTTTTTTAACAGAGGAAAAAGAGTTTCTTTTTATTGACATAATAATTTACAGTATAACATTTAGTTATAAATAGAAATCTTCATTTCTCATTAAATTCTGTTAATTTATTTTCCAAATCAGGTACATAGGCTTGAAAATATCTCATTCATTAAGCCAGCAACAATTGTGACACAAAGTCCATAAATTATCAGCCAAAACCACAACTTGATTATTAGATTCATGCCCTGTTAGGAGAACACTTAGAGATCTAAAAATAGATCTGCCATTCAATCCTATAATTCCTCTACTAGGCATATACCCAGAAGACCAAAAATCACATCATAACAAAGCTATTTGTACCATAATGTTTATTGCAGCACTATTCCTAATTG
>CAUYPK010144267.1:0-25899 GCA_963574355.1 Loris lydekkerianus
ACTGGGAAAATGCCAGGAAGGCTATGTTGAATATTGGGATGAAAATGTGTCAAATGGTTTATGAAGCTAGTATATGATGCCCCATGATCATATCAATGTACACAGCTATGATTTAATAAAAAAAAAAAAAAAGAAAAGAAAACTAATTCAAGGAATTTAGTGAAATCCTCAAATGCATCAATATAATTTTTCATTCAAATAAGAGCTAAAAATGCCTACTGAACACTAGTCCACTGGAATGTTTTTTTTATTCCTACTTAATGTATATTCTATGAAAGTACTGAAATTTTATAAATAGCATGCAGGATGTATTTGTCAGTTTAAAGGTATATTATAACAGCGTCTCAAGTTTGTGACCAGAATCTCAACTAGCTATTTTTGTTTGATAAAAATGTTGTGGAGAAAAATATAGTTCATTATGTACTGCTAGGTGTTTGAGAAAGTTCAGCCTTCTCTGTGCCTGGTTTCTCTGTATAACACTTGCTGGATTTGTAATGCTTTCCCTGCAACCTCTAAATATCATTACACCTTAGCAAATCTGCAGTTATGTAACACTGTGATAATCAGAATCACACCCTTTTCATTGCACAGACTCTGAGTTTGCTGATGTGGAAAATACAGAATCCCAAGATCTCCAGCTGTCTTACCTAAAGTTTACAGGAAAGAAGAAAGATGCACCAACAGCTGAAAAGAAATTAAGAACAACCTCTTCGACGATACAAATGAGAGAGAGTGGACAAAAATAAATCAGCCTCACTTAGAGTCCCTTTTAACCAACAATATTTTCTTTAGCTCTTGGCTTACTGCCATGAAGGAATTCAGAACTTGAATGCAAATTGATTGTTAAAAAAGTAGAGACATAATTTGAAAATGAGCAAGGTAATTAGAAAAGAACGAGAATATTTCTAATCCCTGAGATTTTTAGAGGAGTGAACTAAACCAGATTTTTAGATCATATGGTGCTACAGTGAAAAAAAAAAAAATACACAGCAGAAAAATTATTCTTTGTTTCAGGGATAAAATTGTTATGTTTTTCCTAGTTGGCATTTCTGTTGCACTCGAGTTACTGAAGCAAACACCCCTTTCTTCATTAACAGTGAAAGGAGTTGACATCAGAGCCAGGCTCTTTAAGAAATGCAACAAACATCACTATACAGGTCAATTACAATTTCTAATAATTAAAAACAATGAAGAAAAATGTTTATAGTCTTACATGACACTGTCTAATTTGGTGATTTTTACACATTTTAAAACTGAGACTTGAGGCTGAGTGCAGACAGGTGCTGGCTGACACCTCTGGAGTTCCTGTGAATGCAGCCAAAGGAGTCAGGTAACCTTCATGGCGGAGCTGACACCACAGTTTGCTTCCAGACGGCAAACTTACCTTCTACCTGAATCTCACGGGGCTCTCCTGTCCTGATTACATCTGCCTTGTTCAATACCTGGTCTTAGTTCACATTTGAAATTCAAAGAGCATTTGATAATAATTATTTGCTGTTAGTTTTTAAAATTCTATTTTCTAGTTTCTATTTTCACTTCCTAAGTCAGGATTTTCTCTCAGAGTCCTAGGCTTAGGACTTATTGTCCTGATGGCAATTTTTACTTTCTCAGTTGGACGGATTGAATGGATTACCAAAAGTTGCTAGTTACTGGTGAGCTGTGAGATGATCTTAGGTGTGCTGTAAAAATTTTTAAAGATCATTAATTAAATTATTTTTGAAAGAAGTTCAAGGCACAGTAAGTGTATTGTTTCTTTTACTCTCTCTCTTTTTTTTAATTGACATAATTTAAGTGTGCTGTGGAAGTTTAACTATAGGTTCAAGTGTGCCGTGAGATTAAAAAAGTTGAAAAACATTGCTAAAGAAATGACTCTGTACTTTCCCTTATTCCTTTGTAAGAAGTGTTCCTGTTTTATACTCTGTAGTCCTTCAGCCTGACTATGCAATTTGGGAAAGTTACATTTAACTTCTTGCACACTAGATTTTTTTGATGATGTTGTTATTTCATAGTCTTCTGCCACCTGCTATTTGTAATTAGTTATAATTATCTCAGAAGTATCAATATACACTTCACCAAAGGGAATCTATTTTGTGAGATTGTTAATTTTATGTGACAACTTGACTGGGCTAGGGAGTGCCCTGATAGCTGGTAAAACATTATTTCTGTGTGCGATCTGTGAGGGTGTTCCTGGAAGAGATTAGCATTTGAATCAGTAGACAGAGTAAAGATGACCCCCTTCCAATCCACAGAGAGCCTAATGAGAACAAAAAGGCAGAAAGAATTTGCTCTCTGCTTGAGCTGGTACATCGGTTTTCTCCTGACCTCAGGTATGGGCATTTCTGGCTCTCAGACCTTCAGGTTGGGCTAGAGATACAACATAGGCTGTCCTGGGCTTCCAGCTTGCAGAGGTCAGATTGTGGACAGCATCATCTCGACAGTCCGTGAGTCAATCGCTCCCTCAGCAGATGTCTCTCTTTACACATGTACACTCCACTGGTTCTGCTTTTCTGGGGAACTCTGACTAATACAATGTATTTCCCATGCTTATGTGAAACATCCCACAATTTCACTTACCTTTAAAACCTTATTCCTGTAATGTCCTATAGTAAAAAAGTTGGGACTTAAAGAAGGCATGTAAAGGTAAAAGACAGCAAACTAAGATTTAGGAGACTCTGGTGTACTAGACACTTTCCTATGGGATGTATGACATACATAACCAACTAACAATGCAAATTTACACCTTTTAAGGTGTATTTTACTGTATTGTTGAATAGCTTAGAGAATAGAAGCTCAGTAGGAAAACATATTTCCCCAGTCACACGTTCAGTACTTGGAAAGTGTAGGATTTTCTGATACCAAGGTCTTGTATACCTTTCCTTCCTTCACTACCACAGACAGCTGACACTGGAGTCCTCACTGTCTGTCAATCCGAGTATTAACACCTCTACATACACAGTGTATTTCATCCAGTTCTCACAGAATGTGTGAGGGTGTAATCCCCGCTATGTTCAGAAACAACAGCTTCACTTTTCAAGAGCCTGTGGGGCTTGCACACGCCTTCTTCCCTGTAGGAAGCCGTGCAAGATTCAAAGATCCTCAGGTCCCCATGAAGCCACAGCTAAGGCTTGTTCCCACTATGCTAGAATACACCACATGGGTCAACAGGAAGTAAGCAATTCTGAGAATTGACTTAGTTCTCGAGGTTAGTTGGTTGGGTCAATAGTTCTCAGCCCTGGATTCATATTATAATAATCTAAGATATGGGCTCCAGGCTATGTCAATTAATTTGGTATCTCCAAGAAGAAGGGCCTGGTATATTGTTGAAGGTCAGTGGATGAACAGAATAGCGCAGGGCCAGGATGGGAATGAGTGCCCTGGTCGTATTTGAGTCTTCCCTCATTGTCTTCCTCTTACTATCCACCAATGGCTGAGTTCTGTTCGCAGGCCCAGGCCTGTGCCAGCAACTCTGCCAACCATGATACACTCAGTGGGCTCAACCTCAGTGTTCAGCAAGATGACACAAGTACATTTACAGATAAATTGCAAGTGACAAGAAATCTTCCCTTCACTGGTATTACACAAAGTAGTATTTATTGGCTCTTGAAAGCTTTCTAGTAACAAATGGAGCTGAAATTGGTCTCCAGTTCTACTAGAGACCGTACATGCCCAGTCTTATTAGCAACACTCCAGTCTAGTGAAAGAAATGTTCCCCAGTAGCTGAAGCACAAATCCATCGCTCCGATTGGCCTGACTACAGTTCTGCATCCGTCCATGCAGCATCCTCTGCAGACAACAGGTTCTGTGTGCAATGTGCACAGGTGGCTTATTCTAGGCCAACGGCTCTATCTTTGCAACCTGAAAGTAAAATTAGTTGCAAGCACAGCAGACAGCTGAGTGTAGGAAGGAAGGGTTCTCCCAAAACAGGATTATGTAATTATTTTAAGGAAAGAAACAATTTCTTTTGATCTGAAGTTTAATATACGCATTATATTTATCTGGGAAATTTAGAAATTGCATTTAACCCCCCCTGAAATTGCATTTATCATACTCTGATCAAACTTACATGTGTCCACTTAACCTTGAATGGTATCATCTCATTTCTCTGTTTCCTTCCCCATTACCCATTTCCTTTCCAGAACTGGCCCTCAACAATAAATGCAGCCTGCATATTTAACTCACAGAGTGGATTTTTGTTATTCTTTCTCATAAAAAATAAAACAAATAAAAAATATTGTACCAAATTACCTTTTGATAGTTCTACAAATTTGATGCTATCTTCATTTCAATTAGTCTATTTTTTCTAGAATAATTGAAATATACACTTGATTTAAGAGTCAAAAAAGGTGCTTATTTAATAAACCTGTCTTCTTGGGACTGTTCAGGTTTTTACCTCTGTGCCTGTGAAATTAGTAATCATGCTATATTTTATTCTCCTAAGCTTCCTGGTTTGGATGATAAATTATGTGCTCACTGTGGATACCATTTATTAATACATGAGAAGACATAGCATCTCAGTTGTACTACCAATAGTTAAAGTTTATCAAGCACCGATCATGTGTCCGTACTTTAAACATTTTAATTCACTTAATCCTCGTAACAACCCCATGAGTCAGGTAAACTTGTCAGTCCCAATTTATAGGTGAAAACAAACTTCACAGGTGTTAAAAGACTTGCCACAAATCACAAATCAAATATGTGATAGAGCAATATATTCTGCCTCTCACACTTAATGTTTCTTAACTTAATTAATAAATTAATTAAAATTAATGAAAAAAATTAGTGGAAGCACTAAGTAAAAACCAAAGTTTCAGAACTCAAATGATAACTGTGATTATCAATTTGAATCCAAACCAAGATGCCAATGATGAAAACCCAGTGTAGGCAAAATCCTACAAAGAATAATAGTATAAGAAAATTCATGACATCACACATATAATGTGAACCCTGAGAAAACCATTTGTATCATTCACCCTCCCAATCCAAAAGATAGTCTTAGTGACAATAATAAATTATAATAAAATGTGTATGTATGTGTCTATGTATTATATATGTCACATCTTATACCAACATTTGCCTTAATAAATACAATCTGTTTCTCCCCCGTTTTTGACTTGAGTTCTAAACTTTCTATTCTTTTCTCTTTATTTCTTGCTTAAAGAATAAATATAGAAGTAATTTGTTACTATAAAGTTGCTCCCCCTTTTGTTTTTTTCTTTTTAAAGTTATGTATTTTTCTTTTAATTGTCCTCAGATTAAAATGCTCATAACTATTTAAATGTCTTGGACAATTTCTTTCTTTCTTTACTTTTAGAGCATGTATGTGACAAATTTGTCTAATTCTAATTATTGTCTAAGGATCCCCAATTCAGGCCAGCTTTTTTGACTTCTGAAGGGAGAAACCTAGTATTGCTATTTATGTCAGCTATTACAGATGAATCTTAAAACCAAGACACTATGAACAAAAATGTCTGTGAAGAATGATTTTAGATGAAGGACAATTTCGTTGCACTGAATAGAATACAAACTGTGAAAGAAACATGGGTTATACTTTATATTGGATTTTGGATAAAATTTTAAATTGCACAATCAAAAGTCCATTTAAATGTTGTAAAATGTTTAAATCTTATAAAATAAATTTATGTACCCGAAAATATCTACCTATGAACTCTGTGAGTAGCTTTATATTTTAGAGATAGAATTCACTACATAAAATAAACTTGAAAATCAAATACATGGTAAACTGAATTTCTCAGAATGCAATTAGTTCTTTTTTGAGTTAAATTTATTGGCATTCATTGTCATGGCAAGAAATGCTCCAGATATGTATTTTTCTTCTCTAATAACATACTTTAAAATTACTAAAAATATATTTATTAATATTTATCTACTTTTTCAGTTTTTCTAAAATGAAATATGAAAATATACATTCATTTTCATTAAACTTGTTATAAAACAAATGGAAGCATCTTTGTATATTTTTACAACACAAATTATTTTGTTATTGATGTGATTCTCTCAAACTGTAAATTTTATCGCTCTTGCCACCAAGTCACAAGTCTATCACATTTCCCATGATTGACAGAGAGCCCTTTACCGAGGCCAGCTGTTGGGGTGCTGTGCACTTACAGGGAACGCTTTCTGGAGGCCGCGGCTATCACGTTTTCATCAAATGTGAGCTCCTTTTTGTACGTGTACATATTGTACAGAGAACAGAAGAGCTCACAGCAGCCCCTAAAAGGCATCTGTTCTTTATAGTGAGATGAAGAAGCTGCAGAAGGTTTGTGGAAACTTGCTGAAGCTTGTTGTCACTTAGCAGGAAGTGTTTAGAAGTTTGCAAAGAACAGAATTACAATTCGTCAAATGTTGCAAACTTTGCAGTGAGCACACAATGTTTGATCTTACCATTGCTCTGAATAGGATTGCATTTTAGGCACTTTCGAAAGGACCAACTTTTCTTTTTGGTAAAATACTGAAAATTCCAATGCAGAAATTCACAGTAGCTCAGGTGAGACTCATTCTTCTACTTTACTTTTTGGCTAAGGTGGGGGTGTGTGGACAATACGGTAGAAGCCACAGTCACCCAGTCCAGGCACCTGCCTTGCTGATTGGAATAAAGAGACTTTTCTTATTTAGTTACAAACTTTTCTTTCAAGCTTATAAGAAATTCTTTGAAAAAGCTAGAAAAGTGGCAGAGTCAAGGCTCCACCACGTGAGCCTGCACATGAGGGCACTTTGTTTAAATCTCTTCCCACCTACTTAGAAGTTGAGTTTTGATCCTTATATGTATATGCTGTACTAGTGAAGAATTCATTGAATTCTGGAAGTTTTAAAGTTTTTATTACAGCAGCACTTCCTTCTCTTTCTCTTCCCTTAACTATGTGTGATTTCCAAGTTCTTTTATTTATTTATTTTTTTATTAAATCATAGCTGTGTACACTAGTGCGATCATGGGGCACCATAAACTGGTTTTATAGACCGTTTGACACATTTTCATCACACTGGTGAACACAGCCTCCCTGGCATTTTCTTAATGCAGAATGTAAATGATTTCCAAGTTCTTAACAGTTTTTTTCTTTCAAGAACCTTTAACTGTGCATTATTTTATCTTATTATTTTATCTTTGAGTGTGTGTGGGGGGTTCTCTGTATCCTCCTCTGTGTGACTTGGTTGATGGTTTTCTTAGAGAAAGTTCCTTTGGCTAAAGAAAGATTTCCTGACTGTTTATCCTATTGCAAAACCTTCAATGAAGTAACTAAGGACTGTGAGGTAGACACACCTTTCCCCAAAGAGAAAAACCATAAAAAAACCTTTCAACCTTCTGCATCAGAAGCTGACATTAGACATAAACATACAGTATTAAGATGAAAAAGATTTGGTGAAAATATAATGTCGTTGTAAACAAATCCAGGTGCTATAATGAATCGTTTAAACCCTGAGTCTTTTTTTTTTTTTTTTCTTTTTCTCTAGGCTGAAAGTACAGGCCTAGGAAATTTAACAGCAACTTTTGGAAATTCATCTGCTAACGAACTAGGCCTCTGCGATTTGGAAATATTTCTCATCTTTATTTTTTTCCTACTGGTACATGTTGGCTCATTTGAGAGAACCGGAGTGATCTACTAAATCCTGGGGGTTTTCTCTTAATCTTAACATTTTCTGACTTTCTGTTTAAAATGACTGAGGCTTTTTTCTGAGGTGGCAAAACAATACAGTATTTTGTATTGTCTTCAGTTTTTCTCTGAAACACACTGTCATGTATTAACTGTTCATTTGGATTAACTTTTGTTTTTGTTTGTTTGTTTGTTTTTTGCAGTTTTGGCCAGGACTGGGCTTGGACCTGCCAACCCCGGTGTATGGGGCCAGTGCTCTACTCCTTGAGCCACAGGCGCCGTCCATGGATTAACTTTTGTGTGCACATGCCTGGAACTATGCACCATCAGGTTTGGAGAGAGATTCTATTGCCCTTTGGGGATGGAGTTTGGGAAAGGGAATAGAATGTGCTGGAATGTGTAGGAGATGGTTCTTGCAGCATCCTCCTGTCACCTTGGGTCTATTTACATGAGACAATGCTGCGCTCCTGTGAGGTTTCAGGAACCAACTGGTTTAGTCATCCATCTGAATTTACTTACCATGTCAGAGAAAAACCTCACACAGTTTCTAAGATGAAATGCTACTATCTCTTTTCCAAAAGGGACTATTTCTGTTTGTTCTTAAGAAGAATCTTAATTTTGAAACTTGGTTGAAAATTTGCACACTTTCTGGATTAAATTGGATCTTGCTCTTCTGTTTGCTCAGCTCAAACTATAAAGAAGGAAGTGATCACTCCACAGAGCTCTGGCAAACTTGGTCTACAGGGTGTATTAGTGATCATTTGGTGACTTGTTTTCAGAAACTTCATACATACCCCAAGAACTGATGAAGAAACTCATTAATTCCTTAGAACATTACCTTCCTTAGTGAAGGAAAATAGCGTATTGGCTCTTTAGTAGTAATCAAGTGAAATGTGGGTACTTCTAGGCTTTTGTTGTCAATCACTATTTATAGGAGGCCTCACTTTTTACCGTGAAGTGTAACAAGAAACCATTACAAGGCAGTTTAATCGTAACATGGATCCCCTTTCCTATAACAATTTAATTCTAACTTGGGATTACTTTCTTGATCAAATAATTTTTTATCAAATAATCTGAAATCTTACAGTTGTAGGGAAGGCAACTATCCCATTTCAGGATATTTGGCTGCACCTGAGAATTAAGTTGGGATAGATAAATTGACAGGAAAAAAGTATACAGATTTTTACACATACTTGGGTGCCTCCTAGGAAAATGAAGACCTGCAGAAGTGGTAAAACTTAAATGCTTATGTAGTAAATTGAACAAAGAATGCAACTGCAGAAAAGTAAATAAAATATGTGAGGAAGCTAATGAGTGACTTATGTTAACATGGTCTGTTTGTATGAGTTTCTTTGACCTCAACTCCCTGACTCTGGTGATAAGAATGTTTCTTCACTCCTGGTACAGGGATGGCATCTTTCACATGGGAGTTTTTATCTCTGGTTTTTAGGAAGAAAAGGTGAGATCAGAATGTCCCTCTTGTATTTTTTTTTTATCAAGTGCTTTTAGGTCAAAATAATCCTCACAGTAAAGTGGAATGCTTGGGGATAGTACATACTGCCACCCTATATGGTCTGTGATGTTTAATTTTATGTGTCAACTTGATTGGGCTAAGGGGTGCCCAGATAGTTAAGAACATATGTGTTTGTGAGGGTGTCTCTGGAAGGATTAGCATTCATATTAGTACACTGAGAAAGAAGATTATGCATATGAGGAAGCATCCTTTTTTCCACTGAGGGTTGAATAAGAAAGGGTAATTCACTTTCTTTTCTTAACCTGGGATACCCAACTTCTCCCACTCTTAGGCATCAGAGCTTCTGCTTCTCAGACCTTTGGGACTTGAACTGAATTACCCCACTGGATTTCCTTGTTCTCCCACTTGCGGAAAGCAAATCATGGGGCTTCTCATCCTCAAAGCAAATAAGTCAATTTCTGCAATATACATGTATTTCTCTGTGTGTATGTGTGTCTTTTCATTTGGAGAACTCAGTCCATTATAAAATAAACTTTTAATGTTTAAAAACCTCTATATTCATTTAAATGACTATACATAGCCCACTAGTCTTAAATTAGCTTTCTATACAACTTGAATTGTCTATTTCTTTCCCTTTTTTTCTTCTTTGAGAATTTCTCCAAGGCAAATGAAAGCACTCAAATTTGTCTACTAATCTTAAAGCAGGGTTCATATTTGGAATCATTATTTTAAAATGATAATCATGTCTGGATTGAAGAACTAAAATCATTCCCTCCCAAACAAAACAAAACAAAACACATATGAAAACAAAACCTGTGTGGTAAGGGAGCTCTAGTTATAAGAGTGTGGAGAGAAAGACATTTTCTCCAGAGTATGTTTTTCTGTTCATCTTTATTTCTTTATTCATTTAAGTGCCTCCCCTCCTTGAAAAGGAACAGGAATTTTCTGAAGGGCAGTCTGAAGTGATGGTGTGGAACAGAGGTGGTAGGGAATCCTGTCTCTCCACCTCTCTGCAAGATAAGCTTTGAAGCTTGTATTATTATTTGATGATAACTATTCACAGTCATTTCCTTCCCCTCATTATTCCATGGCCTCTTCAATAACGTCTCTCCACACCCAGGATCTTTCACAATAGGCATCGCTGGGCAAAGTGCAAATGGTGGGAAAAGTGTAGCTGATTGTATCACAACACATTAAAATACAGACTGCATAGGATGTGATGAATCACTATATCCAGTTGTGTAATGAAAATGTTTAATGATTGCTGTCTGAAAAGAAAGCATGCATACATATATATGTATATGTATATTATTATTATATTATTATGAAATTTGATGGTCTAAAATATGTGTGGTATACAATGTAAACATAACAATGAAATATATAATATTCTGCACTGTATAACAAACAAAATCAATTAATATTGAGAGGCTTTTGCTGATTTGGGTTGAATTCTTATATTATAGGCAAACTATGCTATCAATGAAGATGCTATGAATGCTTGTTATTTTTTGTGACATTTGCTGAATTTCCATGCTGTAAACGGTTTCCTATGAATAATTTTGAGGTACCACCTTGATGTCACTGAATATGGAATTGGAATGGACACTATAGACCTAAATAACTTCAAGAGTGCAGATGATAGAAAAATATAAAATAATTAGAAAATAATGGATTTTGAATATATTATATTTGTTTATGGTATCATTTATTTAATTATAAATTTATATAGGTTAATTTGGTTATTTTTTTTATAATGGCTATTTAACAATTGGCTTATAAAATTCTTTTTCTCTTTTTTTTTATTAAATCATAGCTGTGTATATTAATGCATTCATGAGGTACCATGCTCTGGTTTCATATACAATTTGAAATATTTTCATCACACTGGTTAACATAGCCTTCCTGGCATTTTCTTAAATATTGGCTTGTAAAATTTTTGAAAATTTAACAAGTACTCCCACAAACCCATACAAGCCAGCTTTAGTAGACCATTGCTTAATGGTTTTAAACCATCTATTCTCAATTTCAAGCACTTTTTCTATGATAAGGATCTTTGTGCCTACAGATGTCTTTCCATACTATATAAATCTCCAGTCTCTTCTGTGTATTTCACTTGAATAATAAAATATCAGAGAACTTATTAGACTTCTATTATAGGTAACATATAAGTAGAAGATTAGATTCAATATTTCCACCTTTCTATATACCTAACACTAGTTTTCATTTTCATCCTTCCACATATATGTTATAAATAGCATTATATTAGGATTCTCTAGAGAAACAAATACAATAGGAGTCAGTTTTATATCAATATAAAAGGAGATTTTTAAATGAGAATTGGTTCACATGTTTATAGAGGCCAAGAAGTCTTATCAGATGATATCTGCAAGATGGAGAACCAGGAGAGCTGGTGGTGTGACTCAGCCGGAGTCTGAAGGCCTGAGTATTTGGAGGGGCCTACTTATCTATGTCTTCAGAGTTTAAGGGCTCAAGAAGCAGGAGCCCTGATATGTGAGGGCTAGAGAAAACGGAAATCTCAACTGGGCATGGTGGCTCATGCCTATAATCCCAGAACTCTGGGAGGCCAAGGAATTCAAGACCAGCCTGGGTGAAAGTGAGACCCCATCTCTACTAAAAATAGAAAACTTAACCAGGCATTGTGGTGATTACCTGTAGTCCCAGCTATTTGGGGTGCTGAGGCATGAGGATTACTTGAACCCCAGAATTTGAGGTTGCTGTGAGCTGTGATGACAACACAGCATTCAACATTCAACCCTAGGGTGGCAAAGTGAGACTGTATCTCAAAATAAACAAAGAAAAAAAAGCGGAAATCCCACATGGGGAAGAGAGAGTAAATTCACCCTTTTCTCTGCCTATTTGTTCTACTCAGGGCCTCAGTTGACTGGTTGGTGCCCTGCCACCCACATTTGTGATGGTGATCTTCTTTACTCAGTTTACTGATTCAAATGCTAATTTCTTCCAGCAGTTCTCTTACAGACAAACCCAGAAATAATGTCTTACCAGCTATCTGGGCATTTTATAGTCCAGTTAAGTTATCACATAAAATTAATCATCATAATCATTGTTTTTTCCCCATTCTAAAGTTCTTAGCTTTACAAAATGTAATCTAAGAAGTAACACTTTTTCCACTCATGCTACCCCGGCCAGTAACAAAAATGGAAAGTCTCCTAAAAAGAAATCCAGCTTCCTTAAAACCTTCAGGAATTATGTACCATCATGCAATGTTTTATTGTGCTTTGCTTTGATGCGCTTCACAGATAGATACTGCACTTTTCATAATTTGAAGACCTGTGTCTCACCTACATAGATCAAATCTATCAGTGCCACTTTTTCAATAGCATCTGCTCACTTCATGTCTAGGTGTCACATTTCAGCAATTCTCACACTGTTCCAAACTTATTCATTATTATTATATTCACCATGTTAATTTCTGATGAGAGATCTTTCATGTTACTATTGCAATTGTTTTAGGGGCCCACAAGCTGCACTCATATTATGATGATGAACTTAATGAACAAGATTTGTGTGTTTTCTGACTTCTCCACCAACCAAGAATTCCCCCATCTCTCTGCTTCTCCTTGGGCCTCCTATTCCACAAGACAAAATGATACTGAAATTAGGCCATTAATAATGGCCTCTAAGTATTCAAGTGAAAAGAAGAGTCACACCTCTTTGACTGTAAATAGAAAGCTAAAAATGATTGAATTTAGTGAAAAAGATATATTGAAAGCTGAGATAGGGTGGTGTCTGTGGCTCAAAGGAGTAGGGTGCCAGCCCCATATGCCGTAGGTGGTGGGTTCAAACCCAGCTCTGGCCAAAATCTGCAAATAAATAAATAAATAAATAAAAGAAAGCTGAGATAGGCCAAAACCTAGGCTTCTTGCACCAGTTAGCTAAGTCTAAGTGGTGAATGAAAAGGAAAAGATTGTGAAGAAAATTAGATATGCTACTCTAGTCAATGTAGAATGATAATAAAGCAATAACCTTATTGCTGATATAGGGAAAATTTTAGTGGTCTGTAGAGAAAATCAAACCATCTACGCTCTCTTAAGCAAAGACCTAACTTTCAAGAGTCCTGTGAAGGCTGAGAGAGATGAGAAAGCTTCAGAGTAAAAGTTCGGAGCTAACAGAGCATGGTTCATGAGGTCAAAAAAAGAAATCATTTTTCTGATGGAATAGTGCAAGGTATGGTGGCATGTGCTGATGTAGAGTCTGAAGCAAGTTATCCAGATCTAACTAAGCTCATTGGTGAGATGATTACACTAAACAAATTTTCAACATGGACGATACAGCCCTCTATGGTAGAAGAAGCCCTCTACAACTTTCATAGTTAGAGATGAGAAGTTAATTCCTTGCTTCAAAGCTTCAAAGGACAGGATCACTCTCTTGTCACGGACTAATGTAGCTGGTGACTTCAAGTTGAAGCCAATATTCATTTACTATTTTGAAAATTATAGGACCCTTAAGAATTATGCTAAATCTACCCTGTCTGTGCTCTATGAATGGAACAACAAAGCCTAGATAACAGCACATCTGTTTACTGCATGATTTGTTGAATATTTTAATCCCATGTTGAGATTTATTGCTAAGAAGATTCCTTTTTAAATGTTACAGCTTATTGATGAGGCACCTCGTTACCTGAGAGCTCTGATGGAGATGTACAAGGAGATTAATGTTGTTTTCATGTCTGCTAACACAACACCCATCCTGCATCCCAAGATCTAAAAATTAATTTAACTTTCGTGTCTTATTTTTTAAGAAATACATTTCTTAAGACTATAACTTCCAGAGACAGTAATTCATATGATGGATCTGGGCAAAGTACATTGAAAACCTTCTGAAAGAAATTTATCATCCTTGATGTCATTAAGAACATATGTGATTCATGGGAAGAGGTCAAAATATCAACATGAACAGTTATTTGGAAGAAGTTAGCTCTAGGCCTCATGGATGACTTTGAGGGTTTCAAGATTTCAGTGGAGGAAATAACTGCAGATGGGGTAGAAATATGAAGAGAACTAGAATTAGAAGATGAGATGTAACTGAACTGCTGTAATCTAATGATAAAACTCTAATGAATGAGGAAGTTCTTTTTATGAATGATCAAAGAAAGTATTTTTTTGTGATGAAGTCTCCTCATAGGGAAGATGCTGTGAACATTGTTGAAGTTCACATGCTTATCGAGGCCAAGAAGTCTTATCAGATGATATCTGTAAGACGGAGAACCAGGAGAGCTGGTGGTGTGTTCAGAGAGTTCAGAATTTTTTTTAGAGGAGTTAGGACAGGGTCTTGCTCTGTCATGGAGGCTGGAGTATAGTGGCATCATCATATCTCACGGCAATGTCCAACTCCTGGGCTCAAGTGAACCTCCTACCTCAGCCTCCTGAGTATCTGGGACTACAGGCATGCATCACTATGCCTGGCTAATATTTTTAAAACATTTGTGTAGACAGAGCCTACTATGCTGCCCAGGCTGGTATCAGACTCCTGGCCTCGCGTGATCGTCCTGCCTCAGGTTCCCTGCAAAGTTCTAGAATTATAGGAGTGAACCACCACACCTGGCTAGAATGTTACATAAATTTAGTTGATAAAGCAATAGCAGGGTTTGAGAAGCTTGACTCCAAGTTTGAAAGAAATTCTACTATGTATATAATGCTATTAAACAGCATTGCACCCTGCAGAGAAATCTTTTGTAAAAGGAAGAGTTAATTGATGCAGCAAGCTTCATTGCTGTCTTATTTTAAGAAATTGCCATAGCCACACCAGCCTTTAGCAACCACCACTCTCTTCAGTCAGCAGCTATCAACATGGAGGCAATATCCTCTGACTAGGAAAAAGATCACAGCTTGCTGAAGGCTCACATGATTGTTAGAATTTTTTAGCAGTAAAGTATTATAAAGTATGTACATTGTTTTTTAGACACAACGCTATTGCGCACTTAGTGAATATTGTGTAGTATAAACACAACTTTTATATGCACTGAAAAACCAAACAATTTGTGTGACTTACTTTATTGTGATACTTGCTTTGTTGCAGTGATCTGGAACCAAACTTACATTATCTCTGAGGTAAGCCATCAGACACGGGAAGAAAGAGTGTCTCTAGTGTTACAGTGACACCATCTGTGTCCAATTGGCCTTTTTAAATTTTTCTGTTATTATGTGAATAATTTATCAAAGAATAGAAGAGTGAATAATAAATTTATTATAAATTTTGATACAAATTTGAATAAAATAACTTTTCTATATCAAGCATAATTTGTCATTTAAGCATCATAACTCATGAAAGAACATCAGCATGAATATTTTTAGCCACACAGGATAATTATTTAATCCTCATTGCCATATAACAATGCCATTGGAGAAATGAACTACAATTTTTCATATATTTTTATTTTTCCCCGTGTTTGGAGGCTATAATTAATAGGCCTGCTATTAATATCTTGTGCATGTCTTTAGCAAACATACGCATACACATTTCTTTAGGGTACAAAACTGGAGATAGAATTTCTGGTAATGAAGAAGAATTGCTGGCCATTAGAAATAAACATATTCACTTTTAGAAAACATTAGCAAAGCAGGGTTGAACCTGGTTAGTGCTTGGATGGGAGACTGCCTGGGAATACCGGGTGCTGTAGAAAACATCATTCATCAGAGGCAGCTTCCCTTTGACCTCCAGAGCAAACTATGGAATGATCTTTTTCTTTTTACAAATTGTCACAAGATCCCAGAGAATTGTACCTACCGAAGTGCAATGCTGGCACCAGAAACAGTTACCTATTTCTTCTGTCTTTTCCCTTAATAGTTTTTTGTGGTTTTTTTGGAGGGCAGGGAGAGTCTGGGTCATCTCTCCAAATACATTTTGAGATATTAAAAGAAAAATATACCTTGGATCTCTCTTATATTTTCCACAATGTCAGACATTTATTAGGTTTGAACTGAATCTAACATTGCAAATTTATTGAAATATTTGAGATAATCTATTTAAACTTAAAAAAAATGTATAAGTAAAAAGCAACACTTTTTCCTCACGAGGGAAAGTGAAATCTTTAGAAACATCTCATATTTGCCAATATGCATCGGTCCTGTGCTGAGTTTTCTTATTCTAGTTTTTCTTAAATGATTGTCTAGGATTTCAAACCTTTACTAAATTTCTGTCTTTCAATGAACAACAAAGATATAATACCTTAAAAACCACAATCACCAATTATTCTGTCAACTGTAGGTATTGCTGTCTTGTGCTATGAGACAGTTCATACATAGGCAATTGCTTTGGAGTTCTCAGGTCATCTGCCTGCTATTAAAATGGCCCCATGTCAACCTATGGCTGTATAATTTACTTTAAAGCTGGTATATTAGGTTAGAGAAAGTTCCAAGTTATTGTCAAAAATGTTTCCGACTTTCAGGCAGACATATGCCATGATTTCTGAAAAGCTCATTGAAAGGAAAATGAGGAGAAATGGTGCCTGTGCTTGAGTCATATCAACATAAACATTTTTTAAAGCTAAACTCTGACAGAGGCAATCTTGTTTGAAGTCAATGAAAACCATTATAAAGTTGGGCGAAACCTTTGCTCGACCATAAAGGAAGCCAGCACATGGCGTTTATATCAGGAAAGCAAAGAGTTTAGAAGGAGCTGAGAGCCAAGACTGGGCGAGATCGCATGTTGGAAAATTCTGTAATTCATGGATCGCTTCCTCCTAAGCATATGCATGTTAACGTGTCTCTAAAACTTCAGAGAACTTCATACTTTTCGATGCAAGTTACATGAGGTGCAGACAAAGAGTCTTGTGATTTGTACAGGCACAAGATGCATAGCATTTTGAAAATCCCAAGATAGCACAAGTACTTTTTTTTTTTTTCTTCACAGTAGGAGTAGAACTGGAAGTTCTGAATCAGGAGTGTAAATGCATTGCAGTGTAACAAAAATTTGAGAAATAGTAAAGGAAATACAGATTAATTATCTAGGATTCTATTATCACATCCCACTAAAGTTACCATTACCCATAACACTGCAGGTAGTTTATTTAAGGTCTACCTGCCTGCTGGTTTAGAAAAGTAAAAGAGATAGAGACCTTCTCGAAGTGTTAGAGGGGACAGGCCCGATCTTTCCTGAACTATTCCCCGTGCAGAACCAAAGTTATGACAACACTGCAGATCATCCAGTCATAGCGTAAGACTCCTTGTTTCACATTTCTGGAAGCAGAGACCCCAGTAAGTCTATCTCATCATTCACTTATTCATCAGGCGTGACTGAGTGGTTGTTCTCTTAGTTCAGTGCAGCCACAGGTGCACTTGTGTGGTGGCCCTACCAAAACAGGAGCGGACAAGCATGCAGGTTACTCTCAGAGTTAAATGCTTAACTGACTCATTGGGGCAACAACTCATGACTCCTAACATCTTGTCACATTCTCTTTTCACTCTACCACATGACTCCCATTTTTAGATTAGAACATTAAAGGTTTTATTCTATGTTACCTGACATTATGTTCTTTACTAGAATGAAGCATGTCCTTTAAGGCACACTAGTAACCTTACTGTGGGTTACTGAATCTGACTATTCTTCATTATAAATACGTCTTGAAGAACATTTTTGAAACTCTGTTTTCCAATACCACTAAACAATGGTCTACTATTATCATATGATGTTGACTGTAGTGAATGCAAAGAAGACAAAAGAAACATCTGTCTATTCTTTTCCCATTTGCAACGTGTAAATGTGGCATTTACATGTGGCAAATGTTTTGTGAAATGACGTATGGCTTACATATTCTGGAACGTATTTCAATGTAAGTCTTTCTCTTATAAAAGAGATAACGGTGGTGAAATATATTTTAACTTATAAAATTGTGCATAATACTTTATCCTTATTTTAAGACATTATCTATTCTTTTTTTTAAATTTATAGATTTTACTTTTTCCATTTGAACCACCAAACAGAACCGTTTCAACATATTTTTGTATTGAGATGGAGCTTATGAAATGAAGTTATTTAAACAGCATTTTTCTGTTTAGTGTAGTCTTCAGACCTGGGAAAGGGAGGTCCTAGTGTCTAATTTAGAAGCCCCTGCAGCCTACACACACACACACACACACACACACACACACACACTATTTATTAAGGAATATAGGCACATCAGCTACTTGGGGTTGGGCCTTCGGTGCTGGGACACCACATCCCACATCTCTAAACATCTGCTCCCCTCATAAGCACTTTTCAGGACCCAAAGAAATACTTTTTGTTGAAAGAAAAAAACAGTTAACTGTGTTCCAATGATGTGAAGGTCTGTGAGTAGTACGGCCACCCAGCTGTCAAACATTGCTTCAGAAAGTGGGAAGATTTGAGTGGGGTTCACCCAAGGTAAGGAAAAATAAAATTCCTGCACAACAAATTATAATTTTCCTGTTGGGCCAAGGCTCTGTTTTTTGTTTGTTTGTTTTTGCTTCTTCAGGTATTTCAATTTGTGATTCTAAAGTGACCATGAATTACCAAACTTGGGCAACTTTTCTAATATTAGATAACTATGAAAATGATAGGACAACAGACATCATTATATTGAAGGACTTTTAGCTTATTTTATGGTTGTGGGTCTTATTTATACTCTTGCCTCAAAATTCACACCTGGGGACTCTCCTGCTTCTGTTTAGAATTTAACCTTCCAAAACACATTGAGTTCCAAACCAGGCTCTATGTTAATATATGGGAAGAAAATAAGAAATCTCAGTGAGAACCTTAGTCTGTCATTTCTGATACTCCATAGCATGATCCTAGGTGTCTTTTCAGCCTTCCTCCCAGAAGTGATCCCAAGAAAAGGATTTCCGTGCATGGAACATGTTAAGGAGGAGCTCCCAGGAGAGTTTCCAGGAAGAAGGTTGGGAGAATCAGAGAAGGGGAAGAATCAGAGCACAGGCACAGAGCTAGGCAGGCAGAGCCTCAGCCCGAGTCACACCCTGCAGCGGTGTCCTGTCAGTGAGGGAGCTGGACTCCCCTACTCTGGTGTCCCTCAGTCCCTGGGGCGTGCATGGGTGGGGAGGACGCATAAAATCCCAGGGAGCAACGCAGCTGCAATCACTTGGGATCAGTTCCGTAAGGAGAAACGTGGGGTTTCAGTAGTTTGTCAGCAGTACCTTCCACTCCTGGTATTCTCCTTACAACCGTAGGCTGTGGTGACAAACGGTGACAGATTCTAAGTGCTCTGAGAAGGCCACCATAAGTAAAACTGTTTAAGTGAGAAGTCACATGTGCTCATGTGTCCGGAAAGCATTTTGTCTTGTGTCTATTAGCATCCAGGTTCCAGGAACATGTCCCCAGGATTTTACAATTTCTTGTTTCTACAACCAAGCATGTGCTAGCCTAGCTTTCTAACTTCATTTATGCTAGTCCTTTTGCTGAGCATATAATATTTTTTGCTAGAAGAAATGGAAAAAGAAGTTGCTTCTTTCTCTCTTGCAGCACATACCCCAAACCACAGGGGTTACTGTCATTGTTTCCCACATGTCTACATAGGTGTCACCCCTGGCCGCCGCCTTCTTAGGTGTCACCCATGAAAGGAAGACGGTGTTTCTTCACCTTTTAAGTACATTGTTTAAAACTACTGCAAAGAACAGATAAAGGTAACCAACTTATAATTGCATGTTGAATTAAGTTAATAAAACATTAAGCTTAAGATTTCAGGCTGACTTTATTCCTGAAATTTTCATCCAGATATCTGGCAAGGGAAATTTTGAGGTTTCTACTGAGTGTTTCCCAAGCCAAAAAGAAATATAATCAAATACAGCTGAGCTTCTTTAGTAGGTAATGTGCTAACTCAAAGTATGAATCTAAATCTGAAGTTATCAACAGAGAATGCAGGATAATGTTGCCAAGGCGTTAAGGATATAGACAGATTTCTCACCAGCTTTGAGGACTACCTATAGTACACGTCAAGACAAGAATGATTTAAGTAAATATTAACCTTAAGAGATCACTATATATTTAAAAAAATTCGCAATGCTTTTTATTTACTTTAAATAGAAAAAAAAAAAAAATATATATATATATATATACATACACACACACGCATATATAGAATTTGGTGATCATACTTCATAAAAAGCAATGCTTTCATATACTTAATTCAATAATGACACTCAGAGCAAATATATAATTTTCAGGATAAAATTGAACCAAATTGCTGAGGGGAAAGTTCTACCTTCTATTTTTATTCTCAGTTTATTGACATGAACTTCATTAGGAACTGATGTTTTTACTAAGCTCTGTGTGTCACACACTCTGCAGAGATTAGCTTGAGAAAGGGAACAAGAAGTCAGCCGTGGCCTGAGGAGACAGCAGTGTGCCAGGCGTGCTGGGGCCTTCTGGCCTGACTGTGGCAGCTCCTTGCCCGGCCCCTACGGGCGTTGACCTTCTCCACCTCTCCCCCCAGGGCCTTGCCGCTGCAGGCCTTCACTGTCACTTCAGTCTCTGACCCCGTATCTAAATCTCCAACTCTGAACTCATTCGTAGGGACAAAACCAATACCCAGTGATAATTGTCACAAGCTATCGGCCTCAGGTCTCTCAAATTCAATATGTCCAAACCAAACACATTAATGTCTCCAAACAAATACTGTTCCAACCTTAGCTCTTTTAGTTAATGTTAGTTACCTACAATTTCCATGTTATAAACCTTTTTTAAAATTTTCTGAATCTTCCCTCATCCTCAAATTCCATGCCCTGTTTATCGGCGAAGTTTCTCTATTTTACCCTTGTTTGCACTTGCCTTGCCTTCTATTTATATTACTCCTCTAATCTATGCTTGTATCCATTCTGGGGAATTATAAAAGTGTTTTTAACTGGTCTTCTGATTTTAATGTTTTTCTCTTGAAATTTATCTTTTTCATTACTATCAAAGTTATTTTCCCAATATCCAGAGGGGTAGGTTATATGACCCTTTTGCTTAAAACAAATACGTGAGTGCAAAAGTGGATGCTTTTCTTTTAAATACATTTTTAAAGTTTTAATTATTATGGATACATAATAGTTGTGCATATGTATGGGATATGCATGATATGGGATACAGGCACGCAGTGTGTAATTGGAATATCCATCCCTCAAATGCTTACCGTTTCACTGTGTTACAGTCGTTCCTGTTTTACTTTTTTATTTATTTAAAAGTATAAACAAATTGTTCTTTTTTTTTTTTTTTGTAGAGACAGAGTCTCACTTTACTGCCCTTGGTAGAGTGCCGTGACGTCACACAGCTCACAGCAACCTCCAAGCTCTTGGGCCTCTGCGATTCTCCTGCCTCAGCCTCCCAAGCAGCTGCGACTACAGGCGCCCGCCACCACGCCCGGCTATTTTTTCGTTGCAGTTCGCGGGGGCTGGGTTTGAACCCGCCACCCTCGGTATATGGGGCCAGCGCCCTACTCACTGAGCCACAGGTGCCACCCCAACAAATTGTTCTTAACTACAGTCACCCTATCACACTAATGATTGCTAGATCTATTCCTTCTAGAATAAAAATACTTAAATGTATTTTTAACTCATTAACTATTCCCTCTGTCCTGCACCCCATTAACCTCCTTGGTCTCTGGTAACAATAGTTCTATTCTGTATCCCCATGAGTTCAAAATCTTGATAGCTCCCACGTACGAACAAGCACACGCAATGTTTGTCTTTCTGTGCTTGGCCTATTTCACTTAACACACTGTCTTCCAGCTTAACCCATATTATTGCAAATGACTGAATTTCACTGTTTTTTATGGCTGTATAATATTCCATTGTGTATATTGTATGTACCACATTTATTTATTCGTCTGTTCCTGGACACTTGAGCTGATTCTATACCTTGGCTATTGTAAATAGTGCTTTAGCGGACATGGGAGTACAGATACCTCTTGGATATACTAATTTCCTTTTTGGGGTATTTACCAGCAGTGTGCCTACTGGGTTAGAGCAGTCCTGTTTTTAGTTTTCGAGGAACTTCCATACTGTCCTCCACAGGGACTTCACCATGGTCATTTACATTCCCACAATGACATCCTTACTGGCATTTGTCACTGCCTGTCTTCCGGATGAAAGCATCTTAATCATCTTAACTAGGGTGAGAGGGAAGGTTTTATAGTCTTGATTTGCAGTTCTCTGACGATTAGTGATGGTGAGCATTTTTTCATATACCCACTGGCCATTTGTATTTTTTTTTTTTTTTTTAATTTGGATTATTTGTCTTTTTCCCCCTAGTTAGCAGTTACATATCTGGTTATTAACTCCTGGTCAGATGGGTAGTTTGCAAATATTTTCTTTCAGTCTGTGTGTTATCTCTTCACTTCGATTGTTTCATGATGTGACCTCATTCATCCATTTTTAAAAGTGAAAACCTTTGATGGTGCCTCTCTGCTTATAGAATAAAACAAACACTTTCCACAGTCACTTAACCAGTTTTTCTGACTTCTCATTCACATCATCTCTCTTATGCCATGTTAGAAATGATTTATGTTTTCCAAATATGTCATGAACTTTCTTTTTTTTTTTTTTTCACTTTTTGGCTGGGGCTGGGTTTGAACCCACCACCTCTGGCATATGGGGTCGGCGCCCTACTTCTTTGAGCCACAGGTGCCGCCCAAAGTATGCCATGAACTTTCACACCTTCACATTCTCGTCGCTGCTTTAAACAAGCGTCCGCATCTAAAACCTCTACTTGGGAGACCACACATATTTTTTAAGACAGGCAAAATCTTGCCTTTTTATATACGAAAGCTTTCCTGATTGTTTCATTATTTCTGATCTCAAAATATTTTGCTGATAGTCTTAATTAGAACTTGATTTTTATTAGAATGAGTTGGACACCCATCTTGATCTCATTCATCTTTGTAGCTCTAGAGCTTAGTAGGTGCTCAAGAAATTTTTGCCAAACTAAATTATTGAACTTAAATTAGAAAGATTCTGAATTAGAAAGAATATACTTGCGGAATTTTCTAAGTTTTAGAAATAGGTGTGTGAAAGGTGAAGTTTATATTTAGACAAAAGAATAAATAACTCAGGTGGTATCTTGTATGTAACCCAAGCCAGAGGGTTTATTTCTATTTTTCTATTGATGTAAAATTCACACTTTTGACTTGTCCAAGTTAATTTCAACAAGCATTTATGTTTAATGTTTATGTAAGAGAAAATTAACAACTCTTGCACTCTAAATTCAAAGGCATTTGTTAGAGATTTGATTACTGCGGCAAGAAAAAATAAATGTCTATGTAGGTTTTGTTAAATTAGTCCTTATCTAAAATATCTTGTATTTATAGGTACAGTTTTACATATAATTCAGTGAAAAATAAGCAACTACCAAATCAAACATATGAAAACAATAAACACAACAACAACAAAAAATTCTCAGACACACATCCTGTCCTTTTTTGAATCAAACAAATACCAGACAGAAAAGAATTCAGCTATTCCCTAAATATCTCAGATAACAGTGACATCCTTCTTTGGTGCATAACTTTCAACTGGGAGCACTGGATCTTCTGATGAAGTGGGGTCAAGCCTTCTGCCACTCTTAAAAGACTGATACCATGCTCTTGGGAAGCGCTGACCACAATAGAAGATCTTACATTGTGACAATTGACATTCTCTAGCATAGAAGAAGCCATTACCATCTGTCCATGTGACTTCTCTGAGGATAATGAGAATGCCTCGGACATGTGGGTTGGAAAGAAATGACTTTATTCCAAGTAAAATAAATCTAAATAATACAAATGTGGTGGGAGTGTTGCTAAATATTTCTGGAGACTCTTGAGGCGCTTTAGAAGAAAATGAAACACTTTGGTAATAATTTTTGCTTCTCTCTCTCCTAAGTCTGACAATTTAAAAATATCATACAAGCAGAACTAGTGTTTTAAACTCAACCTGTATTTCCAGGAGGGTGACCGCAGGGCTGTGCCTGCAGGGAGGTCGCAGGGAGTCAATGCAAATCAGCTCCACAGCCTCGGGTTTCCTCCAGGACCCTCCCAGCACAGGCAGATTTTAGAACAGCAATTGTGCAGAAAAAGCAACACTACCAAACAAGATAACATTGTTTATTATCCTTCTTCACAGGAGGGCAAGATTTTTCTCTAGGTCTTTAACCCTCTGCTCCAGCCCAAGAAAATTCAAGGGAGGACAAAGTCTTAACTGAAGTTCTGCCTTCTGTCAGACCTTTTAATGTAATCTTAACATCCATTCTGTTTAATAATCTTTTGTCCAATAGACATAAATAAAGTATAAATATGTGTCTGACTGCAATGAATTAGTTTCCTAACAGGTGAAGGAATCCTTGCCAAGGCCCAGCAGCGAGCTGGTCGATGTAGATAACGTGGTGCATTAGCACAAGGCTGGCAGTTCATTGTTCTAGAAATAGATATAGATTTAGCATTTGTGGGAGCCTTTGCATAGGATGAAACAAAGCGATGAGTAGCAGACACTCCTTCCTGAGTTTGATTTTAGATTGCACTTTCATATCAGGTCAATGAGTCTCTGGTTCGTGCTAAGAAAATGTGTGCTCCAATACCAAAAGGGAATATGCCTTTCTTTGCAAGTGCATTTTTGCCTAAAACATTATTAACCCTATATATAAATAACTTAAAAATAATTTTCACCCTGTCCTTTACTTTGTAAAGTAAAATTAATTACTTTAATTAATTTCTTCTGGATTGGAGGGAAATGTTTGCTTGGTACTGCCCTACTGAAGTTAAATCACCCAAGGTTATTGGAAATGGGTAGGAGGAAAGGGGAGAAAGAGGGGAATGGGTAAAGCATCTGAAATCATAGTGAGGGGAGGAAGAAGTGACAGTGTTCTATACCACTGCAGAATGACTACAGTTAACATTATTGTTAACTAGTATATGGTTTCCAATAGCCAGAAAGAAGGCATTGAATGTTTCTGACGCAAAGAAATTGTAAATGTGGCCGGGTGTGGTGGCTCAGGCCTGTAGTCCCAGTGCTGTGGGAGGCCTAGGCGGGTGGATTGCCTGAGCTCAGAGGTTCGAGACCAGTGTCAACAGCAATGAGCCAGAGTCAGACCCCGTCTCTAGTAACAACATCAAAAACAGCCAGACGTTGTGGTGGGCGTCATGTAATCCCAGCTACTGGGAAAGCAAGGGGACAGAGCATAGCCAGAGGAAGAACATCTAAAAAAAGAAGAAAGAAAATGAACAAAAAAAAGTACTTCAAATGAATGAGCAAGCTGAAATTAAAAAAAAAAAAAATTAAAAAAAAAAAGAAATTGTAAATGTTTAAGATGATGGGTATGCTAATTACCCTGATCTGATCACTATACATTATGTATGTCAGAACATCACTATGTACCGCATATACACAGGGTGTCCAGTTTGTGTCTAATTTTGCACGCAAACTTTATGAATAACCTGTATACAGAGTGAGTCCCCAAATGGATACACATTTCAAGAAAGGCAAAAGAAAAAAAAAAGAACTGTATTAAGATTGTGACACTCCATGACTTAGCGATTATGAATTGGGCTGCAATAAACATTCTGGTACAGATGCCTTTGTTATATTGTAATTTTTGGTCTTCTGGGTATAAACCTGTAAAGGAATTATAGGATTGAATGGCAGGTCTATTTTTAGATCTCTAAGTATTCTCCAAACATCCTTCCAGAAGGAACGTGTTAGTGGGCCTTCCCACTAGCAGTGTAGAAGTGTGCCCTTTCCTCTACATCCATGCCAACATTTCTGGTTTTGGGATTTTGTTATGTGGGCTACTCTTACTGGGGTTAGGTGATATCTCAAAGTAGTTTTGATTTGCATTTCTCTGATGATTAAGGATGAT